>PVKU01000061.1:600000-834752 GCA_004027475.1 Anoura caudifer | reverse complement strand
GTGGACAGATAGAGGTCAAGGGACATGTGTTTGTGTGTATACTCTGTGAGGAAATACAGGCAGTTATTTTGCCTCCTTCCTTCCTTCCTTCATCTTTCCCCCACCTTTCCTTCCTTCCTTCCTTCCTTCCTCCTTCCTTCCTTCCCTCTCTCCTCTCCCCCCTTCCTTCCTTCCTTCCTTCCTTCCTTCCTTCCTTCCTTCCTTCCTTCCTTCCTTCCTTCCTTCCTTCCTTCCCTCCTGGATATGGATATACCTCATCTATTTTCAATTGTAAAATTTAGTCTTGAAGAGAATTTGGATGGCAACAGGCAAATCTGAGTTTCTACATGGCTTCAAGTAATTGATGTGATAGCTTTAGAAATACATATTGATAAATAATCTGTCCCTGGCAATAAGCATCTCCACCAAGCCCTTCTCCTTTTTATTATCACGTAAATATGTAACCTGCATGAAATTGAAGCTTCTATGTGCTTGAAACCTTGCCTGTTCAAAAGGCACTTACTGTAAAGAATAGCCATAGCTGAAGTTGCTATTCTTTTTAAAAACAAATGGGTTTTTTTCCAAGACTAATTTTTCCTCCCTCCACTTTAAACCTGTATTCCCTTGTCATGGTTCTGTCTGAAGCATTGTGTCTTCATCTCGGGCACATGTTTACGGAGCTGGAAATGGTTCTGAGTGTGAACATTCAGTGATCGTGTCACCACCTCTGCTGAAAGCCGAACTATTGCACTCTGACTCCGTGGTCCCGCTTCACAGCGCGCTGCCCCAGGCTAAAGTGGCCCCCTAAGAAACACCGGCGCTCACCTGCGCGCACTGAGCAGTGAATGTCTTCTCCCCGGAGCATGCCCTATTTGTTCAAAAGACACACAGCAGTTTCAGAGTTCACATGTGGCACTTTGGGATCACACAGGTGGTTTAAAAATTAGTGCATGTGGAATAATTAATGGCTGACTGGAGGCATTCTTTGGTTCAGTATGGCCTAGACTGTTCTTGACAACTAGAAATGTTGTCTAAAACCCTTAGATGTCTGCGTGCTTAGAAGATAGCGCCGATGAATGAGATTCCAGGGAAGGCTAACAGAGTGTTTAATACGGACTGTAACTTCCAAGCTCCTGACAAGTCTGCTCTGATATATTGTGAAGATTAAATACGTTAAAACATGTGAAGTATCTGCAATTTATCTCATACATAGTAAGTGCTTAATAAAACTGTCCATTGTTATTATTCCTTCTCTTAGTCCCGTGGCTCTTATCTCGCTTTAGAGTATTTAGAAACTGATGATATTAAAATTTGCATTATGGTAATATTGGAGAATGATGTAATTTCATGAACTGGGTGGTTTATAGGGCTGTGAAACAGAATTGTTTTTGTGTTTGCCAGCACCTTGAAGAAACAAGTTTTTGAGAGGTTCCTTAAGCCTTTCATTCATTCCTTTTCTTAGAGCAGAAGCGTAACCCCAGGTGTGAAAAGAACCCAGGTAGAACCCTATTTAGGAAACACTGGTCCATATTTATAAAATAGTTCACGATCCAACCATGATGCCCAAGACCCAACCAGTGGGCACAGCTACCTCCAGCTGGTTTAAACTCCCCTAGTGAGGCCCCTCTCTTGCAGGGGTGACTGCAAAAGCCCAAGCAGATACACGCAGGGTGATGTTCAGCGAGGAAATAAAAGGCTGAAACTGCAGGATGACACTGTGGGACGAGAGCAGTCAAGAAGCACATCAGTGGGTTCAGGAATCTTCCCTTGGCCTCAGTCCCTTTTTTCTACAACCTGCGAGGTACAAGGTGGAAAACCCACGTCCTTTCAGGACTGTTAGTTTTGCCTCCCTCCTAAAACCGTGAATTCCGTGAGAACAGGCACGGTGTCTTAGATTCACATCGGATCCAGGGCCGTGTGCCAGGCTCTGGTAGGCAGCTTCTAAGATTAAAGCTACAAGGACTGACTGTCAGTATATTGGAAGAAACGAGAGATGACAGGCACAGGGGAAAAATGATCTAGGTTTTTGTTTCTACATCAACATTTTTGAACTTGGACAACTTTGCTTAATGTTTGAGATGCTTCCATAACTAAGATCACAGGTATAGAAATTTGTATCTAAAAGGTGCCCGTTACATTTCTGTGAAAGAATGAATGAATACGGTAAATGCACTAAGAATTTTAGAAGTTTTCTTAGGCTTTTCTTAAGTTTCTAATCTGAAGTAAAATTCATTCCACCATAAAGACCCTTGGAAGCATTTCCCACAATGCTTTCTCTTTTAGAATAAAATCCTGTGGTGCCGGTGGACTAAAGTGTGGGTCATTGGGGTTCAAGCCTTAGCCAGTCCATTTTATTTTTGACCTTGAACAATTTCATGAGAAATGATCCAGAGTGTGATAAAAAGAAAACTAACTTAAGCCCTATGGCCTTCGGACAGAGTTGAATTTTCCATGTGAATATCTGCTTTGGACTATATCACATTCATCAAAATGTACATTGAGTACTAGTATAGGCCAGGCATTGTTCTAAGTGGTAGGACATAGGAATGAGTACAACTAAGTCCCTGCTCTTACAACTGACATTCTGGGTGGAGGAAGAGAACAATATCAAGTAAACAAGTGATTCTACAGTATGTCAGATAATGAAAAGCGCAGAAATACAGAGAAGGGGAGGGGGTAGAGAGCAGGGGTGAGGGAAAGAGTTACTCCTTAGTGGGAAGGCCTTTCTAGTAAATGGACACTTGTATAAGACCTGAAGGAAGAGAGAAGCAAGCCTCATGGGTTTTCAGGGGTTCAGTAGTTGCAGCAGGTGAATTAAAAGATAAGTTAGATATTCAAATAAAGATATTGACTTTGCAGTTACACAGGGCCCGGCTATCGGAGGCATTTGGAGTCGTGATGCTGAATGGGTCTCGAAGAAGAGAGTGGAGATGGAAGAGGGGAGGTCCAAGGACTGGGCCCTGAGCAGCTCCAGGCGTAGCGGTTGAGGACTTGAGAGGACAGCTCCGGAGGAGTCAGGGCGAGTAGTTAGTGAGGTCAGAAGAGAAGCAAGAGAGAACTGTAGCTCAGAAACCAAGAGAAATTATATTACTCTCTAAAAGACTATGCAATATTAATTAAAACCAAATCAATTAAATATAACATCTTAATAGTTTATATAAAATAGACTGATATCTAATATTCCTTATCTCTAGTGTAACTACAGCTAAAAAAAAAAAAAAAACCTTTGGAAATTTGAATATATTATTAAGCAATGATTTCCAGTATTGGGAAGGTAACACTGGTGTCTTGGGGACATTCCCACTGATTTAAATGGAAACGAGATGCATGCGTCTACAAATGATATGAGCATGGCTGAAAAGTCTGAGCACGAAGCTGCATTTCCAGAGAAGTATGCATAGTCTTTCACAAAGTTTGAATTGGTTGATTTAACTCCCAAACATGCTTCAGCTTCAGCAGAGATGAAAACAGTTGTCTCACACCCACCATCTGGGGCTGGTGTCCCAGATGGAGTGTGAGTTCTGATAACAGTAGGTGCCTCCAACTGGGGCTGTTTCTGGAGGCAGTTCACAGGAGACCGCTGCTGTCAGCTCGGGAAACTTAAGGAAACGAACTATGAATAAAGGAAGCGAACTGTGATTGTGTATGTGTAAGTTGCCAGTTTGGGGAGAAAATTCAGTGATTCGTTTGACCCATTGAGAACCTATCTGTGTCACAAAAGGAGATTTCTAACCAGATAGATAGGTTGAGCAAAAAACAAAGGGGGGAATACAGGAAAGGGAGAAAAATAGGATACAAAATGATATTCTATATGGGGCATTAAGCAAAAAGAAATCCATATGCTAAACAACCGGAAGAGAAGAAACTTAGGGAACTAAGAAATGTGCTAATTTCTTCTCTAACATATTTTTTATTTTTCCCCCAATTTTTCTAATTTGAATAAGGTTGCTTTTATAATAGGAAACACTAGTGAAAATAGAGAAAAACTGGGATTTTTATAAATTTATTTTTGCTTTAACATGCAATAGGGGCAAAAAATAATGCTATTGTCCTCCCATCAGTTTATACCCTGTTTATAAAATTCAAGTTCATCCATGCTAATAGCTGTGAAAGTCAGGCAGCCACCCTCCCTGCCACCAGCGAATTGCCTGGGGTGCTGCCTTCTCAAGCTTCTGTTTTATTAATGATCTTGAAACTGAAATACTAAGGAATGAAGAAGTGTTAAAAAGTCTTAGTGATATGCTACCAACATTTGCCAAGATAACGAAATACGCTAAGACGGGAAAACACCGGGGAGGCCGGCGAGAAGCCAACTGTTCCGTGTTCTGAGCCTCTGACCTCCGCAGTCCTGATTTCTGAAGACGAGCCCTCCTTGGCCAGACTTGGGCCGTTCACCCTCTGC
Source organism: Anoura caudifer (assembly GCA_004027475.1). Classification (NCBI taxonomy): domain Eukaryota; kingdom Metazoa; phylum Chordata; class Mammalia; order Chiroptera; family Phyllostomidae; genus Anoura; species Anoura caudifer. Next base: position 830,371 of record PVKU01000061.1, on the reverse strand, counting down.
CTGCGTGCAGACATGAGTCCTCTGGGAGGTGCAATTTGTCCTTGATGGAGCTCGGATTGATTGATTTTGTTTCCAAACATGTTTCCGTGGCAGCACAGCTATAATTTGGGAGAGAAAAAAAAATAGGCTTTCGGCTTTATAATACTTTCCCTTTATTCATTTTTTTCATAAAGGAGAAGGATTACTCAAGATACGATTATCCAGTGGCCCAGTTTGTGTAAGTTACATTATATATCATTCATATGTTAAGTTTTATAAAATTAAAAATGCTCTTAAATGGTTCCAGGATCATTTTTCCCTCTCTTCAGGCTACATGTAGATATAGTTTCACCCCTTGTTTCACTGAAAATGAAGAAGATAGCATGCTCTCTGAGGCTGGGATAGGCACCAGACACAAAGTAAGAACTAGAAATGAATTCGTCGCAGAGGTGGTCCGTGGTTGCCGGCTTCTGTGGGTGTCAGCACTTGGGCAGCTTCATGTAGAGATACTCAGATCACCCAGATGCAGCAAGACTGTGAAGCAAGATCTGTGTGGCATCAGGAGAGTTCACTCAGTGTTTAAAGTAGCTAATATCGTCTATGATTAAATAACCAAATTCAAAAGGAAAGACCTGAGGACTTACCTTACTGGGGAGTTGGTGTCAAGTGTGAAATGCTTGGGTCCAGTTGCCCTACTTTTGATGCAGCTGAAGGAGCCGGGGGGATGACTGGGGAAAGTGTTCTGTAGCCGAAGGACCAGGTGCTGGGCATTGTCCTCTTCTGAGTATTTGCTAATGGATGTCCTTGCATTTTATAAACACTATCTTCTTACCACTTACAAAGGGTCTCTTAAGTGGCAGTGTGGGGGTGGGCGGGGCAGAGGAGAGCAACAGGGGAAAGTTGGGACAACTGTAATGGACCAACAATAAAAAATTGTTCTTAGGAACTTCTAAAACCTTTTTCTGTTGTCGCATCCCGAGCATCTGAAAACAATCAACACGTCTAAAATGAAATGCGCCCACAATAGTTGGTCCTTATAGTATACATAGCCTATAAAAAGCACAACTCAAATTCTTGGGAACAAATTCTCTTTTTGATGAATTTAAATTGGACTTCAATGATAGACATATTTCACCACGCTGCATTTGACCCCAGATCACCTGCAGGTTGCCAAATGCACCTTTGTGAGCGCTGACATCAGAGACTGTGCATTGATGTGATTTACTGAAGGTGAATTGACGTGAATGGCTGGATTCTCAGGAGTAATGCAGCCCATTTTAAAACCTGTGTTCCCCCCGACACACCTAGCAACGATGAGATTCATTTACCTAAGTGCCTTGCGGTGGCCATCAGGCCTTTTCCGAGTGCTTGGCGGTCTAATTGGATGACTTCTAATCCGGGGCTGTTCAGACTCCTCATCATCGCTGCCTACTCAAGAGCTCCCATTGATTGGACAGTGATGGGTTATAAGGATTTTCTCGGAAAGCGTGTCCCTAGGCTTCTATGTGTCAATAGCAGAAGGAATAGGCCCCAAAGAGGCCTGAGAGTTACACTCCCAGCCCCGCTCTTATCCCTGAGTTCTACTCTCAGCTTCTCCTAATGGAGTAAAAGGATTTCAGCATCTCCTTTGCTGCGTATCGACCTGCTCCATCTTTTGCTGCCCTTCAGATTCCTAACTTAGAATCCTCTTCTCTGCTTTTCCCACCAGAGGTCCTGCTTCCTTCCCTCACAGCAACTCGTTAGGTGTTTCATTATTCATAATGAAGTATCAAGGATATGCCAGCACTAAAGCAGAACCTGTTTTGTGTTGATTCATTAAACAAATATTTATTGAACCCATGCTAGGCACTGTTACAGGCATTGGAGATTAATCAGTGTGCCGAAAGGCTTTGTGAAGCTCCTGTTCTTGGGGTGGGGGCAGATAACAAACGCATAAGTAATTAGAAGGTCAGACTGTGATAAGTGCTTTACAGAAAAATAATTCAGGGATGGGGTGGAGGAGCTGGGAGGAGTTGCCGTTTTGTTGTGAATGATCAAGGCAGATAACACTTAGAAGATGATTCTTGAGCTGAAACCTAGAGGTGAAGAAGAAATTCAAGTGGCTGTCCCCGGGAAGACAGCCCTAGCAGAGAGACCAGCGAGTATTAGGGCCTAAGACAGCAAAGGATGTTACTGTGGACGCAGGGGATGGGGCGAGGGGCGCAGGGTTGGAAGTGAGAGGTGGAAAGCTAGGTCGGCTGGGGTCTTGTAGGCCATTAGGAGGTCTTGGGCTTTCACAGAAGGTGATATGTGCAGCCTCTGGGTGGGCTTTGAGACAGGGTACCATAATCTGACTTTCATTTTAAAAGGATCACGGTAGCTCCTGAGATAAGAATAGATGATTTGAGAGTCAGGGAGGGAGCTGGGAGGCAATTGCAGTCACCTGGGGGAAGAAATGATTGTGGCTTACCCCCGGCCGAAAGAACGGAGGTGGGAAAATCGGCTGAATTCGGATGTGTGTTACAATGATTCTGGGAGAAAAGCTTGAAATTAGTTGTTGCAAATGGTTTAAACTTCTCCAGCTCTTCAAATTCTTATATCCAGCAAGAAAGTTTCCTGACTTCTAGATGTCCTCTATTCCCCTATCTCAGGTAAAAAGCTACACTGTATCACACAGAGGGAAAGAAAGGTGGCTGTCATTGACAGCCCTGAACCGAATACTGGATCAATAGATTCCTGACTGGGTTGGGGGGGCAGGGTTACTAAACTTCCGTTAGCCTCAGCTCCTCCCTCTATGAAATGGGAATGAGAGTAGCATCCATCTCCTAGGTTTGCCGTGAAGATTAAATGAGGTGGATTTATGGAAAGCACTTAGTAAAGTGACTGGCATATAGGCAAATTGAATAAATGCTTGTTATTGTTGTTGCAACTATTTAAAATTATTGTTATTATTGTTACATGGCCACTGTTGCTTCTCAGCCCTCAGGGAAGGCCTAGCGCATTCTGCTCTGTGCTCGGAGCAGCCTACTTCTGCCACGTGTACAGCGCGGAAGTTTGGCTTCTATGGCTTCTAGTATCCACGGACTGCAACCCCCCTGTGTATCCTCCTTTCCTCTGCCTTCAAAGTGGCGCTCGCTCGGGCTCGCTCTCTCTGTCTCTCTCTCAAGCACCAGTAGCTCTTGCTGTCATCAAAGTTTGCCTCCCTCTCTTTCATTTCCTAAGTCCATCTGGAAGCCTCCGCACTCTTACTTCCTACATTTCAAACCAGCAAAGCTCAACTCTGAGAAACACTCGTTAGAGCCTTTGAATCTGTTTGCAATTTACTAATGTCTCCTTCCCATCCTTTGCTCTTTCCAAACCTCTCTCTTTTCTGCTTCTGGCTTTTCTTTTGAACCAATCATTAGTCCAGAGAGGCTGCCAGCCCCTTCCGGTTGAATCCCTCCCTGCCCTGCTTGCTAAGCCGAGAGGGTGCAGCCCCCATTTCATCCCTCCCTCAAGTGCTGGGTGCAGTTCCTGGTTGTCACTCCTGAACTGTCTTCTAGGGGTGGGTATTTTGGTCACCTGGTGAAGGAGCTTGTTCAATATGTATTTTCCTGCTAGGTATTTACTTGTATCATTTAAAAGGTCAGTAATATCCTGGATCTGTCCTGATGAGCACCAGCTGCTTCTTGGCTTCCTAAGAGAGCAAATGGAAGTGCTGGCTCAGGACCTGCCCCTGCCTGAGTGCTCTGGCCCTGTTCCGCATTGCTGCTCCTTAAGGACCTGACTTTCTCTGACAGATTTGCAAGTGCCATAGGGCTGGGTCTGCTCCTTTCAGTCCTGTGCTCAGGAAGGGTGCTGCGAACCTCCTCACTTCTTGGGATCCATCCATGATCGTGAAAATGCACCGCTAGCTTTTTCCATTCCGCATTTTTCTGATTTCCCGACGACTGCACTTGTAGATGTGTTCCAAGGAGGACTTAAGAGCACTCAGCTTTTATTAAAAAAGAATATAAAAGCCGGTCCTTAGAGAAACACAACAGCACTAAGAATTACTATGCAGTGTGAACTTCACCTTTAGGATATGACAATTGATACCTTGAAATCTTCTCTTTTTCATTGTTTATTTAAAACTCACATATTTTTCTCCTTTTACTTTAATTTGTTTCCAAACAAACAGAAGCATTTAAACAGCACTTTAGTTTGCAATGTGCAATCCTTCACATTCTGTTATTCAAGCAAAATCTATGACACAGAAATCTTCACTGGAGGGACACAAACATAAAGCAGCTTCCTCTCCCCAAGAAGTTTCCTCTCTGGTGGGATGGAGACAGAAGTAAAATAATTAATGCACGATTGTGCAGTTGGAATGGCCATTATTCTATAGCTGAGCTAGAGCTCTTTAGTAGATGGCGTGTCTAGACCAGAGTCGGAAGAGCTGAAGAAGCTTCTGCTGTATTTCTGTTTTTGATGGCTAAGCAAACGGCATAATCCTCAGCTTCTCCACCTGTCTTCTCGGGAGTGCCAATAAGTCCCCACCCATTCCCCCCACTCTGGCCAACTGTGCTGGGCTGGGGTTGTGAACTGATTGCATATGTTACCAAGGAAATTATTGGGATGTCAAATGACAGTGTCATCTTCCTGGCAACATATTCTTGGGCAGATTGTGATTCACTGACCTACGGGCCCATCCTTTAAAGTGCCAGGTCCACTGATGGTCCATGCCCCCCTCCCTTGTTCTCCAGGCAGGAACCCCACATGGTGAGGGACAAGTACAAATAGGTCCAGTCCTGTTCCGGATCCGCAGCGCCCTGTCCCCAGTCCCCGTAAGGAATAGCTGGGGCCATGAGTATTTATTCCCTCTTTCCCCGTCTGCATGAACTTTTTTTACATATCACGCAACAGATCTCTCTATAAAGAGTGAAAAGAGGGATGACAATCTTAAAATAATTTGAACCATGATTTTTCACATTTTAAATCATAAACATAAACAAATACTTGCTCAGAATAAGTCCTTATTTATTTTTCTTCCTGGATATCAAAAACTGTCCCATCCTTTTCTCTTTCCTTGAGATAATTGTGTGTCTGTGTTCTTGTACTGCCCCAGGTTTTCCCATGTCCCTTTGATGTAGACTTATTTTTTTATATTCTAGATGAATGTTGTGTTTATTTAATTACATAAAGACGGAATTCTTTTCAGAACTCAGCAAGCATGTCTGAGCTCCGCAAAGCTTGCCTTACACAATCTAGTATGAAAGTGTAGCTTGTTTAATTCATTGATATGTAATCTTCCATTAATTCACTCTACAAATTATTATTGTACATGGAGTAAGGCATGATGCTAGGCCACATGAGGTTAGACAGATAAGCAAACGGATCTTGTGCTGTATGACAAGACACATACGGTACAAAAGCAAGTATAACTTAAAGTGAAAAATGACAAATGCCCGAAGAGCAATACTTAAGAAGTGTTATGGAGAAGTGTGGAGTGATTAGTATTTTCTTTCTTTCTTTTAAATAAAGGGAAACATTCCTGGAGCCAAGCTAATGTGCTTCCACCTTTTAATAGATTTTGCCACAGTGCCTTCCACGGTTGGTGGGACATTTTCCCTGCCCTTGGCAAACACCGGGTATTTTCCACCTCCGCTTTTCTTCTGGGTCAGTTTTATAGGTAAGCGGTGACATTTAATGTTTATTTGAAGTCGCATTTACAAGATAACTGGTGAGGGGGAGTATTATTTTATGCATATTCATTATTTCTTGGAATTTCTCTGGCCTCTTGGTTATTCCTCGCTGCATCATGCTGCATGGGTTTTGTATACAGATGCCGTATGAAAGATTTTAACTCCGGGTCTGTTGCGGATGCAGTGCGCCATCTCTCCCTGGCACTTTCTAGGAGTTTGGATAGAATTCTTAGAAAGATTCAGGGTGTAATGCGGTCTAATTTCTCCACAGTCACTGATCCACGTGTCATTTGCACAGTGCTTTTGTGTCAACAGGAATTAGCCAGAGCCCTGCGATCCCCAGCAGCGCTCTGTAACAAAGTTTTCACACCACCTCAGTCCCGAAGGGAATCAAATCCGATGTGTAGAACAAGGAGATCCTCACGATACTGAATATTTAATGACACCGGGGCCTAGGTTGGGCTGGTGTGAGACGCCTGCTTGTGCCGCCGTCTTCCTGGGGAACGCCTTGGCGTCTGAAAAGCCTGCCAGTGATTCCGACACGCCCTTCACGCTTTGACAACTTCTTTCCGGTGGGAACCTGCGCCCTGCACGTCGTGCTGGCGTCTGATCTGGCATCATCAGAAGCCTCATTATTCTACAGCAGGCGACTTTTCTTAAGGGTTGAAATTTTCCACTTAGTTTTTGTTTCAGACTACTGGGTCGGAGGATGTTTATTGTATTTACGGGTTCATTTTTCTTGTGCTTTTGTTATGTTTAAGTGTCAGGTGTAAAAAAATTAGCCAATTTCCATCACTTTAAAAGGAATCCATTAGCTCATTACTGGCCTTGGAAAATTATGTCCACCTGCCTTCATTCCTCTGCATCACCAACTCGAATTTTACTATAAAAGTAGAATAAGTATATTTTTATAACTCTTTCACTGAGGAATTTCCTAGGGCTTCTCACAACTGGCAAAGGAGAAAACATTTCTGTAGAGAGCAGTCTAGATTCTTTGTAAACTTTGGAAATATTGTTTATTTATGACACGCAAATACAAAAATAATCTTGATATTGTTTATCGTACCAAGTTCAAGTTCATCTGTCTGAATTTCAAGATTAGCATTGGGCATACTACATCAATTCCTTCCTACCTCCTCTGCATTTTTTTATTAAAGCATAATTTACATAAAATAAAATTTACTATAGTAGAATATAACAATCTGATTAGTTTTGTAAATATATATAATCATGTAACCACGACCACAATCTGGATATATACAGAACAATTTTTATCACCCCAAAATGTTCCCCTATGGCCCCCACAGGACCTCAGACGAACATGTGCCCTGTTCCTGTAGTTTTGGCTTTTCTAGAATTTCATTAATATTGAATCAAACAATAAGAAATCTTTGTATCTGGTATCTTTAACTTAGTATATTATTTTGTGGTTCACCCAGGTTGTGACATGCATAAATAGTTTGTTTCCTTTTATTACTGAGTAGCATTCACTTGTGTGTATTTAACACAATTTCTTAATTCACCAGTACATGTCCATGTAGGTTGTCTTCAATTTTTGGATATTAAGAAACAAACCACTGTGAACCTCTGGTAAAAACCTTTGTGTGGGTTACATGTTTAAATACTTACTGGTAAACCTGCTGAGTCCTGTGGTAAAAGTATGCTTCAATAGTTGCAAATTATTGAATTATTTTGCAAAGCAACCGTATAATTTGCATTCCTATGAGCAACATCTATTTTAGTTTTTCCAAATCTTCCCTAGCATCTGCTATTGTTAGTCTTTTTAATTTTAGTTAATTTGGTGGGTGTATAGTGATGTGCCATCGTGGCGTCAAATTTACAATTTCCCTGGTGAATGATGACATTAAACATCTTTTCATGCACTTGTTTATCATCCATTTGTCTATGATAAAGTTTATGTTCAAATCTTTTGCCAACTTTTAAAAATTGGGTTATTTGGATTTTTATGATTGGGTTGAAGGAATTCTTTATATTCTATATACAATCCTATGTGAGGTATGTATGTTGAAATATTTTCATCAAATCTGATTCATCTTTTTATATTCTTAAAGGTTTCATTGGAAGAGTAAATTTTTTATTTTGATGAAGCCGATTTTGTGTGTGTGTAGTCTGTGCCTTCGTGTGCTGATAAATCTTTGACTACAGGATTACAAAGATTGTTCTTACATAGGTTCTTTAGAATGTTATACTTTTAGCTCTTACATTTAGGTCTATAATTCATCTCAGGCTAATGTTTGAATCAAACAATAAGAAATCTTTGTATCTTGTATAATAAGAAAGAGTCAGGGTTCATTTTTTAACTATATCTAATTGTTTCAGAATAATTTTCCCCATAGAATTGCCTTAATATCTTTGTTAAAAATTTATTGACCATATATGTATCACACTATTTTTGGATTATTGATTCTCTTCCAGAGATTATATCATGTGATCAACCTGTACAACACCCTTTTGATTATGTTTGTTTTATAGAAAGTTTTAAAATTAGCTTGTATAAGTCCTCCGATTTTGTTATTTTTCAAAATCGTCTTGACTAGTCTAGGTTCTTTGCATTTCTATGTAAATGTTAGAATCCACATACCAATTTCCACATGCACACACAGAAAAGAAAAATCAAACAAAAAACAAATCCCTAGACCAATTTAGGGAGAACTGACATGTTAAAAATATTGAGTCATTTGATCCATGAACATGGTATATCTGTCCATATTTTTGAGGTGCTTAATTCCTCTCAACAATGTTTTATAGTTATCATTATATAGGTTTTTATATTTTTAAAATTTTAACACAATTTTATTAAATGTTGCAGATGTGGTTAAATTAAGGAACTTGAGATGGAGAGTATCCTGGATTATCTGGGTGGGCCTAATATTCTAATAAGGTTCTAATAAGGACCCTTGTCAGAAGAAAGCAAGAGTATCAGAGCCCAAAGAGATGTAACTGTGGAAGCAGTGGTCAGAGTGACGTGGGGCCCTCAGCCCACAAGTGTTTTATCCACTGTGAAACTCATCTTCTGATTTCTCTTTGGCAGTTATATCTTTAGTTCTAAAAGTTACCTTTGAAGGTGTAAGCTTTATCATTTCAATCTTGTCCTATATTTTTGTGGCTTTAGTTAGTTGAATAATACTTAAGTCCATATTTAATCATCTCCATAGCTTGGTCACCTGTGGATCCATTTTATTGTTTTATTTTCTATGGGTCCTGTTCCTAATTATGTATAGAAAGTTTTGTTTGATTATAAGACATTGTGTATTAAAAAATATGTAGAGTTTCTGGCTGACATGATCTTCCTCTGGGGATGGTTTCCTTTGTTTTGGGGCAGATGGAGATAATAGAACAGATTGCTTCAGAGCTGAGCTCATTAAGGGCTGGTTCCACTTTGTTGTCAGACTCAGGCTGGAAGGGATCGACCGAGTCCTATGTACTGCTCTCCAGTGGCGTTGCTTTAGGGCCTGGATTGTTTGCCATGATCCCTCTCCTAGGAAACTTGAATTTTTGTCTCCTCAGTACCTTGTGACTTCAACATTCTGCTCCATTATTCAGCTGCCCCCCCCCCTTTGTCTCTCAGCCTGTTATTCTGCATACTTTAAGGATTTGACACACACTTTAAGAGTCTAAACTCTTGGTTCTCAACCAGGGTGATTTTGTTCCACAGGGCATTGGACAATATCTGAAGACATTTTTGGTTCTCACAACTCCAGGCGTGGGGGTAGGGGGTGGGTTGCTACTGACATCTAGTGGGTAGAGGCCAGGGATGCTTCTAAACATCCTTCAAAGCAGAGGGCCACCCCCCACTATAAACAGTTATCCAGCCGGATATGTCCATAGTGTGGAGGAGGAGGAGAAACCCTGGTTTAAACCACTGAGTGTCAAGTTTACTTTATTCTATCTCTCTTCTCTCATAGACCTCATTTCCTGCAGACTTGATTGCCTTGGCAGCTGCAATATTCTATATTTTTTAAATTCCTCAGCCTCATGAGGTATTAAATATCTTTGCTAGTTTTCTGTCTTGTAGCAGGGAGTCTCTGCCAAGCTTCTCAGCTTCACCTCCTGTGCCAACAATAGGCAAGTCCCCAAGGGTAAACACAGCTCCCAGAAAAGTGTGCTCACTTCAGTGTTCCTCCTTTCCTTCATAATCAGGTTCCTCAAGTCCAAGCATCCTCATTATATCTGCAAACTCATCAAAGTTTTATGAGTTATATATGTAGTGTTTTTCCCAATTGTTCTAGACCAGAGTGTGGGCCTCTACAAGGTACCCCTCTATAGCTAGAGGCCATTGTCTTCCTGGCTGATGAGAGAGCAAGACACGGTAGACAGAAGTTCGGCTCAGAGGAGTGACTGTGAAGGATCGTGTTCCATATCAGACTGGAGATGGGAGGCAGCCAGCAAAAGGAAACTGAAAAAACCTTTTGCAGAAAATCTGTTTGCTCCCTTGCTTTAGAGAAAGCTGTGGGCTAGAGAGGTAAGAGGAAAAAAGAAAAAAAACAACAACAAGAACTCATGACAAGGAAACTACCAGCAATGCTACCAGCTGAATCTGTAATACTCTCAAGAATCACAACGAGGCAAAGCCCTGGTGTGTCATTAAAACCTAGTTCTGGGGCCTGGCATGGGGCAAACTCTGACTTTCCAAATTGAGAAGACTGAGTTCAGAAGGGGAGGGGCCCTGCACCCCCAATGAAGCTACAGATGCAATTCTCAAGTCCACAAAACAATCAAGGGTCAACAAAGAAGACTCAGAACTGATTCCAATATCAATTCATTTGTATGAAATGAATTTTATATTATTTTAAATGTTTAATGTCAGTGCATTTAGGATGTCAAAAAATAAATGATCAGATAACACCCATTAAAACAAATAGGAAATCATGACAAAAGTAAACTGAAGAAATCTAAAAGGGTCAAATTAAAATCTTGGCATTTATAAAAACTGACATTAAAGGACATAATAGATTAGAAGAAGCGTGAATGGACCCATAGGAAAAACAGCCATTTGAAGATGTGCTGAAGAATTCATTGAGAATCAGATCATGACAAAAAAAAAAAGTAAAAACTGAAAGATTGTTAGGTAAGTGGAACATAGATTAATAAGCTCCATCGTATGTACAAGTTCTGGAAGCAAAGATAGAAGGAGTGAGGAAAAGCAACGTATGAAGACATAATGGGAGAGATTTTTCAGATTTTAAGGAATTTTCTGAATCCTTAGAAAATGCCCAACAAATATCAAGTAGGAAAAGTAAAAACAAATTTATGACACATAGGAGTGAAATTGTAAGATATTTAAGACAAAAATCTTTAAAGCTAGCTGAGAGAAAGGAGATCACCTTCACATGAATTGTAATCTGATGCAGACCAGACTAATCAACCAGAAGAATGCCCAGAAGACAGCAGAACCATGCATTTAAAATCCTGAGGGAAACTCACTGCTTTCCCAGACTCTATTATACGCAGCTAAATCTTCATTCCTGTGTGATGGCAAAGGCATTTTTAAGTCACACAAAGACTGTTGCCATTTACAGAACAGTACCAAGTGATTTATTGCAATGGGCACCTTAGGGAGAGCAGATGTGAACTCAGAGCCTGGACGGGAGGACAAACAAGAATGTACAGAAGCAATAAAATTATATTTATAAATTAAAATTTTGGGGGGGTTTCCAAAGGTAAAACCAAGAATACAGAAATAACAAAATGGGTGTGCAATGCATTTTTAAGGCATGCTGGGATTTCTGACAAATTCAGAAAGTGGGAAAAATGTTGAATAATTTAAGACTTTATTAGAAAAAAAGTGAAGTTGAAATTTGAGAAAGTATTTGAAAATCAGTAACATAATTTGTAGTTTGAAATCAGTGGAGACAAATGGATGATAGAAATATTAATCCAATAGAAGTCAGAGAAAGAAAAAAAAGGTAAACAAATTCAAAAGTTCTTATGTAATCTATTTTAGAAAGTAAAAAAGAAAAATTCATCTAACTTATTCTGTGAGACTTTGATAACTTTTATATCAAAAAAATATCAGTACAAGGAAAAAAGACCAATTTCACTTTGGTTAGCCAATGTAATTGGCTAACCAAAAATGTCTACAATTAATGTGAAGGAATAGAATTTGGTGGTGTCATAAACAACAAAAAATATGACAAATAGATTTTATGTCAAATAATGTGAGGTCATCTCAACAGTAAGAACTGTTTAATGGCAAAAATATCAGAAACTTGATGATTTCAAGTGTTGGCAAGCAAGTACAGAATTTTTCTGAAAATACAACAGAACACAGGCAAAGGTCAACAAACACCAAACAACAACAACAACAAACAACAAAGCACCATAAGGGTCTAGCCTAGGCACACACAATTATTTTAATATTGGAAAATTAATCAATGTAAGTCATTACAGTTTAATGAGTTAAAGACAAAAAACCATACTGAGTCAAAAGATACATATTATAAGCTTTATGCATGATTTAAAAATAACTTAGGACATTAGGAATATAATTTATTATTAAAATTAACATTAACAGAATGGTTAGATTTTGAGTTTTTAAACAACCTACAGGAAAGAATGTTTAATGGTGAAGTACTAGAAGTTTCCCTGTGTTACCATCATTTCTCATGTGAATTACAGCTCTATACTAAGAAAAATTTAAAATTCTGTTAGATTGTGACAGTCCTCTGCTCAAATCCATTTCAAAGTGTGGCCCCTGAGTGATCATTTCTTATTTAGTCTTGTTTCAACCATGCCACGCTCCCTGGTGTTTCTTAAACATGCTAGGCCTTCTCCTGCCCCAGGGCCTTTGCTCTTGCTGTTTGCTCTGCCTGGACAGCGTTTATCCCAGACACCTAACTACCTGTCTCTCACCATCTTTAAGTGTTTCCTCAATGGTCATTTTCTCCAAAGGATCATCCTGTCACCCCTATTTAATACTGCAGCACCCAGCTCCATATGATTCCCCTTATCTGATTTATCCTTTCCTGTTCTCCTGGAATTGACCACCATTTTTGTTAAATGTATAATCTATTGTTTATCTTCCCCTGCTACAAGGTAAGGTTCCCTGAGGCTGGGATCATGTCTGTTGTATATCCCAAATGCCCAGGAAGAGTATAAAGCATGTAGTAGGCAGTCAATAAATATTTATTAAATGATGAAGTGAGGAAATTGTGTGCAAAAACTAGATATATTTAGAAGTATGTTCTGGAAAATTTTATATAAAATGACCTTTGGTCTTTTGAATTATCTGTATTCTTTGTAAAATGAACATTTCCCCCCCTATATACATTGGCAGGCTCCAGTTTATTCACTTAAAATATTCTATTTTCCCCAGTAATACTTCAAGATATTTTTATGAACTCCTGTATCTGATATTACTTGTATGTGTTTCAAAGTGGTAGGAGAGGCTGCTTCTCAATACTGTTTTCAAGTAGAAGACCAATCACTCAATACTTGATTGATTTTAAATACGAAGCACATTGTTTCATGGGCAAACACCCACCAGATCACTCTAGTAAATGAATACTCCCAACATGCATGCATATGTACCTGCTAGTGGGTTGGCCGAAAAGTGGGTTGGCTAGGGGGTTGGTCATTTAGGTTTTGTTTTTTTGTCTTTTTTCCCCATAAGATGGCTCTGGCAGTGCTTAGTTGTCTTCATTCAAAACAATGTATTTAGATTGTATTGTGGCAGATGCTCTATCAGTGCACATTTAAAAAAAAACTTATCAAAATTGGTGAATTTTTGTGCAGCCACTTTAATATTGAAGATGGAAGAAAATAAGTAGCATTTTAGCATATTATGCTGCATTTCAAGAAAGGTAAAAACACAACAAAAACATACAAAAAAGATTGGTGCAGTGTGTGGAGGAGGCGCTGTGACTGATCGAACATGTCAAAAGTGGTTTGCAAAATGTGTTCGTACTATTGACATTTTGACCAAATAATTCTTTGCTGTGGGGCTGTCTATGCGTTGGAAGATGTTTAGCAGCACCCCTGGCCTCTGCCCACTAGAAGCCAATAGCTGACATACTCAAAATACCCAAATCAATAAAGTTATTGGTGAGAATGAAAAATGTATCTTTTATCTTACAGAAAACACTAAACGGACTTTTGGGCCCATCCAACGCACGCATGCATCCATGGCTCACTGTGTTGCCAAGGTTCTTTGGATTCTGCCTTTACAACTGCCATCGACTATGTTCAGTACGGGTGGAGAGTCACCCAGGCTTTCTGAGTTTCAGCCTTCTCATGGGTGTTAAAAAGAGTAAACTAAATGAACTTTAATGATTTCAGTTTGCCCAATTGTTTCCCCTAATTGTGTCCTTGCTTCTGTATTTATTCGCATCTGTCGGGTTTGCTCGGGTTTGGAAGTATATACATACTAGGATGAACAGCTTTACCACTGCTAGGATTCAAACCTCAGATGTACTATTACTAGTTATCCAACCTTAGGAAAAATACCCTTCTTGGTTTCACTGTCTTCATCTGCAAAGTAAGAGGGTTAGTAGTACTTAATGGGTAGAATTCAGAGATGTGAAGCATGTAGAGCGATGCCTGGCACATAGTAGGTACCAGATAAATGCCTTTTTTTTTTTGTTTTTGTTCTGCGGGGTGTAAAGACGGGCACCGGGAAGATCGACGAGCAGCAGTTCAGTTCCCCCACATGCACGTTGTTCCCAGACAAGCCCACGGCCGGGTCTGCAGCACATCCTGCTGCCGCAGGCACCTTCGTCCCCACCCGAGCTGCCCACTCTGTTCACACAGAGTCTCGTGTAGCATAGTGTCATCACGCAGGACTAGTCCCATCGCCTTTGACGGATTCTGTTACCTAAAAACAGTCTCAAGTTCTGCCTCCACTTGAGGATTCATTTCAAGGTCAGACACCGAGGTACCAGGATTGGCCCTCTGCTCTATTAGCATCAAGGAAGCTAAGTAGAGCATTGTGGATTATAGACCCCAATGACCGGCCGCCTGGGTCTTATATAACCATGCGCAGGAAACCTAGCCCCTCTGTGTTTTAGTTTTTTTCAACTATAAACGAGAACGATAAAGTACTGCTGTTAAATGAGGTAGCGTATGTGAAGAACCTAGAACTTAGTAAGTGCTCATTATACGTTCACCGATAGGATGATACTTGGACCGAGATGGCCTTGGCATTCCCTTCAGTTGACTACACTTTAGACTGACCCCTGACCTTCCTTTTCTTAGAGCATTTATGTTAGAAAACTTGTAATTTGTAAATAGTTTCTCTGTTCCTTTAAGATATACATCTTCTCCTAGCCTCTTGCCAAGTTTACAACCCAGAAATTTCTTTCTCAAGGACCTGGTGGGGGGGTCACCCCTTTGAAATGTAATCACCAAGAAATAGCACCCCTACCTCCCAGTCTCTGTGGGAGGTGTCGCCTGACTTCCACAGGGGCAATTAGCAAACAGAGATGGCTGTATCCCATTGGCCAGTCAACCTCCCCTCTAATGCCCTGCAGGACTTCTCTGCTCACTCACCCTAGTACTCAAACCTCCCCCTGAAGACATGAAAGAATTTTGTTTCAGTAGAGACCAAGATCTCTCCCCTATTACAGTAGTCTTAAATAAAGTCCTCCTTGTGTATTTAACTCTGTCTGGTACAATTTTTCTTTGGCAATATCACGGCAATCCATATGGGAAATCTTTTATGACCTGGCTCGTGGGTAGCAGCGTTGGAATCTGGCCAATAGGCAAAGAATAAAATCAATGATTTTTGTCATTCTTCTACCTGCCCTTTCTCTACTTATTTCCCCTGAGTTATGGTTGCTTTCATAACCACAGAGCCTTCATGTGATACCCACACTCCGGATCCATAGTTTCCCTTTCTTATCTGGTCCATATAACATAAAGAATGCCACACAAAGTTTCTCAGAGGGGTGAGTGCCATATCATGACCCCTTGTAGTGCACCTTCCAAGAGAATTTCCACTTTAACAAGGGACTTCCCTTAGCCAAAAGAATTTTCTTGAATTATGGAATTTTATCACTAATTGCAACCTAGAAAAAGAGGCATTATTAGACATTGGCACTTTCCAGAAACTTGCAATTAACTGAACAAATGGCATCCTGTTTAGCCCATGAGCAAGACCTGTTGTGCAGAAATGGGCAGGGCATACATTCACCCTGAGAAGAAGTAAATGAGCAGACCCACGGTGAAACAGATCCAAATCTAAGTCACATGGGCAAAGCGGACTGATGGGCCACTAATCATTTTCTGTACCTTAGACACAAATAGATAAAATGAAATGCATCTTCACTTACAACTGACAAAAGGTTTAAATGCAATTTAGTAAGTCTAATGTCATTTCGTGCCACCGAAGCTTTACTCCAGGGTATAAGCAGACGTCTTGACAGTTGACTGCATGTCCTTTCAGAGAGTTGCCCACTCTCAATGGCTCATCACAATTTCAGAGGACACCAGGGCTCCAATAAAGAAAGCTCTTCAATGGAAGCACTATGGGATTGTGTATCAGAAATCCTCTGTGTGTGTGTGTGTGTGTGTGTGTGTGTGTGTGTACCTGGGTTGGGCTCGTGCTGTGAGTGCCTGTGTAACAGGGCAGATTTGCACAAGGTCTTTCAAATGCAGGAGGAAGGTGTGCGGAACCTATGGGAGGCCATCCTTTTGACTGAACAGGATATTAACATTTCAGAATATAGTGTTCGCCTTTCTGGAGAACTCGTCGATCCTCTGTGACTTCGGATGGTGGAGACTGTGTTGGTGTGACTCCTCACGCTTGTGCAATCCTGGAGACAGACTCCCTTTCCAGCACATGCGGCTTCCAGGGGCTTGTTTGTGTGAACCTAGAAATTCTACTTCTAGAAAGAGGAATCCAGTAAAACCAGAAATAGACTCATCAAGATTTTACCTTTGATTCTAATCATTGTACGTTTTCACAGAGTAAGGAAAGTTGATGCTTGAAGCATGGAAATAAATCGAAGAAGCCAAAATCCAAGTGAGGCCTAAAACCCAGTTGTCTTCCAACTCCAGAAAGTGGTATTTTCTTGATTTATCTCCCATGCCGTGTCAAAGGATTTCTCGGTCATTCATTTGTTTTGACAAAACTGGGCTCCTGCTGGCTGATCTTGAGACGGGGATTCAGAATGCACAGACAGATCCTGACCCAGCCCTGCTGGTGTCCTGTCCATTTCTGCGCAATAGAACGTCTGCGTCCCGAGGAAAGCGCTCCCCTTGCCGAGGGCTATGCTGTTCCGGCGGAAGACGGAAGTGCCGGAGAGAGGAGGGTTACGTTTTGGTGGCGGAGCCAGTTCAGCAGCATGTTAGGCGCTGTTTCACAAAGGGGGGACCTTGTGAGCAAATGCCAGCGCCTTAAATCTCCTCGCACTTTCGTGCATGAGGCGATGCCGGTGATAAATGACGTGGAGACTGAGCCGCGGTGAAGTACTTCAGACAGTCTCTCTAGAATTAAGCTGGTCACGTAGAGATCTAGGAGTCAACCTTTTCAATCCACAGGGAGCAGCCGAGATCATGACCTACAACCAAGGCAGGAGGGGAAGGCTTAACTTGAACAAAAGGAAAGGTGCTGTGAGACAGGCGGCCTCGTACTTTATTCAACAGAGAGGCCGGGCAGGAAATCGGAACCCAGGCTAGTGTGGACATAGATTTCAGATACATTTCGAAAGGCCTGGACGGGAATTCCTGGACTCTGACACACACCCACCTACACACAGCCTCCTTCACTTAGGACTAGGCAGAGGGAAGCATCTGGCATGTGCTCCTGCCATCCCATAGAGAGTTCACCTTTTACTCTCAGCAGAGATTACTAGGGCTTCAAGCAGGGGGCCTCCCTGTGGCTGTTGTCCACCTGGGCTCCTCGCGAGCAGCTGTGCTCTTGACCCCGTGGGGTCCATCGGTACCAGAGGAGGCCACCCAGTGTGTATAGACAGTGAAGGTGGCATTGCCGATATCTTGGCTATTGAACAGAATTGTGTCCATTTCCCAAATGCTTTCCCCAATCTTGCTCTCTGACGCGGAAGTCAAGCCTTTAATTTTGCAGAGAGATCAAGGCTAAAGCCCTAAGACAGCCCCACAGGGAACAGAGCCCTGAGGCTGAGGGTGTGGGAGAGAAGTCTGGGAAAAGGGGCGGGGCTTAGACGGATGAGGGGAATGTGTGTTCAGGAGCCAGGAAGGCAAGTGCACAGCCGAGCACCCTCCTTACGCTCTGAAGCAGGTTTCAGTATGGTGACTGTGCATTCCCCAAATGCACAAAGAGCTCCCTGCAGTCACTGGCACAGAAAGAACGCCTGGTGCACGGAGAGACCCTTGGGCTGGATGTGAAAACTCCTGGTCAAGTCATGGACCCATCATTTGTTTCACCTCTGCATCCTGGTGAGCAAGAGGTTCCTGACTGTTCTGTAAAAAAGGTAGTATTGGGAGAATCTATAAAGTGTATCCCTCACTTAACCAGAGCAGCAGATAAAAAGTAGCATACAGGCATGCTTTGTGGGCCAGAAAGGAAGTTATTATCACACCGGCTGGTTTTCTTTGTTCCTCTCCCTTTTGTCTATAGGGCAGGGAAATAAGGGCAAGAAAATACTTGTGAATCGTTGCTGCCTGTTCTTCCACAGGACTCCTCTTGGGGCAGTGTCCACAGTGTATTTTAACATGTAATTCTGATATTTTACTGTCAAAACCATAGGGTATTTTGAAAATCTATCAAACCCCACCCAGAATAGCACCGTTTAGCTAACACAGACATTTAATTCCTTTTGTATTAACCTCTGCATTTAGTTTTTATCAATATCCCTATTTTAAATAGATAAAATCAATGATCAGATGCACATGACATATTTTATCAGTTAACACCACATGGTAAACATTCTAAGCATTCTCCTCGGCTCTCTCCAGTCTTCATAACTACTGTTTTCATGGATGCATGATGCTGCATAAGTTGGGTCAGACGTAATCAGCCCTCTCTCACTAGCTGTTTGTATTGCTACGGTTGTTTGGGCAATGAAGCTTGCTGATGGAGTGCTTTGTGTTCATTTTCAAAAATGTGTGGCTATGGGTGGATTCTAGCAGCTTGGGAAGCTGCTGTGAGTGCGGTCAATTTTGGTTCCCAAATTAAGGAGATGGTGAGCTGGACTTCATTTCAGGGGCTGAAGAGTAGAAGCTGAGTACTGCAGCCCCGACTCTTCCCCATCCTCTCTTTTAGACCCCTCTTTCTCCATGCAAAAACCGAAAAGAAAATCAAATCCAGTGTGCATAACACTTGAAACCTATATTTCCTCCAGAAGAAAGCTAATGTGTTTGAATGGAAAACTCCCCACAGAGTCCATTTGATTTAACAAAGTATATTAAGAAGCTGCCGCGTGGTGAAGCTGCCATCTCTAGAGAGTCAGAAATGGCTAAGCTCAAAGATTTCGACTCCGCCATCTGGGGTCACATCTTTCTGCTCTGTTACATAGTGATCGAAGAGCCACAGAACAGTGCTTCATCTTTTTGAGACTCAGTTTCCTCAGCTGAAAAAATGTGGAACACAGAAGACAATGCAAGTAAAAGATCTTGCACTTCTCTGGCATATAATCAATGCACTACAAAGTAGCTATTGTGGTTATTATGATTACTATGTATCTTCCAGGCTAAACACCTCAGGAAAATTATTTAACTTCTCTAAGCCTCAATTTCCATATACATAAAATAGAGCTCAGACTAAGATCTATCTTATGATCTGTTATAAAGATTAAAGGAAGCAAGGTGTGCAAATAGCTCAGAGTAGTGTCTAGCACATAACAATCCTTCAAAAAAATGTGAATTATTTTAGGCTTTCTTTTAATGATCAGAGCGACTAGGTTAGGCATGGATTCCTAGCTCTCCTTGAACTGGGAAGGAAGTGGAACCCCTGAGGGGTTAAGTAATCTCAGTCAGTCACCTACTGAATGTAAGTGTCAGAGTTTAAGCTAGATCTGTGTGACTTCAAAACCCATGCTCTTCCCACTCTTTCAGACTCTGGGGAATTCCAGATGAATGAGACAGGTTCTTGATGATCGGAATTCTGTGATGTGGTGAGGGGAACTCCCAAGCCTGGGTATCCAGGGTGGGAAACAGAAGCACTTGGAGGACTGGGGAAGGGTTGGGAGCTTGTGGCAGGGGGCAGCCAGGGCAAGGTGAACCCTGCCTCGGGAGAAGGGGGCTGGGAAAACCCTGCTCAGGAAGGGACCTGTCCTGGGTTTGCCAGTGTTCCCTGAACCTATATCAATTGTGAATTCCAGGAGAGCAGTGTGGAAATGAACTTAATATTTCTCCAGATGAGAAAAGGTGCCCTTAGGGAAGAAAAACCTGGTTGGGCTTTGACATCCAATTTCCAAGCACTTTAGCTTCTAAAGACGCCTTCCTAACCCACTTTTCTGCTACATTTCCCAGCCCCTCTCCCCACCCCCACCCTTTTCCCTGTAGGCTGCTGCTCAGGCCACAGGCCCTGTAGTCTTTCAAAAGGTGTTCAGTTCTCTCTGGGAGACCGACTTTCGACCTGGGCTTTTCTGGTAGGAGGCTGAAATGCAGGGTGGAAAAGTGGGAGAGCCTAACGAACGACTGAATGAAGAGGCCGCACATGTCTGCCTGCCTCTTCTTTAATTCACTGGCAGCCAACTTAATAGAAACGTATTGCATTAAAAAAAAGAAAAAAAAGAAAAAACATGAAAAAATCCCAGTAAAGTCCCTGTGGTTTGAAATATAATTTTGCCTTTGACGGAGAGTTGAAAAGCATCTTTCCGTTTCATTTTGACTTAACATCGGGCATGGCATGTGTTTCTGCGGCAGCTGCATCACGGGCGCGTTTGCCAGGAGGAAGTTCTCAGAACAGTTTTTGAGTGAGTTGTAAAGAAGAGTCAGGTTGGGGAAAGTGCTGGACAGAAGCCACGTGGCTTCCTCCCCTGCGTTTCAGCAAGCACCAAAAACAGCTTGTTCCAGTGATGGGGCGGAAGTGGGCTGTCATTTCCACATCTCCCCCAGGAGGCTCTTCCCCTCCCTCCGGCCTTCTGTACAAGTGGAGGGCGTTCAGCTGGGGCTGCTGCTCTCGGAAGTAGGTGGGTCTGCGCTTGGAAGTAGATGAAGCTGAAAGGTCTGGACGGCGCTGAGAATTCAAGTCCCGGCCCAGTTTTCTATAATCGTAGGTAATTTTGTCTGTGTAATGACAGCACCTGGGCCACACACTCGTGCCCCGACGGACCTGCCTCCCAGCTTGGCGGTGAGCTCCTTGAGGTACACGGTATCTTATTTCATGCGGTTTCAGGGTGAGGGCGTTGCTCACGGGCAGTGTGGCTCTGTGAGCAGCCAAAGCTAGGATTCCGGTGGGAGGCAGCCTGGGCTTTGACGCGGGCTCTGCGGCTCGCCCTGTGCCCCTGGCCGATTTACTGGACGGCTGCGTGCATGAGTTTCTGCCTTTGTGTGATCAAGCTGACTTTTAGTGCGCTCATCTCCATGGGCAGGTGTGCAGATTCACTGAGATCCGTACTGCCCTAAGTGCAGTGATGGACACCTCGACCCCATTCCCAGCTGAGGGTCATTACGATGGTTTTATTGTCATTTTCAAGCTTACAAACCATAGAGAGGAGCATGGGAAACGCATATTATATGGGCATTCCAGTTTTGCTTTATTTCCTTCTTAGTCTGAGTTTGGACATTGCAGGTAGTGATTTCTCTGGACAGTGGGTTTCCATCTTATCCTGTCTACCATACCCTACATTTACTTGCCTATTTATTTATCATCTGTCTTCCTCCACTGGTGAGAAGGGACTTTTGCTCTGGCTTTCCACGGCACGGTGCCTAGCACATCATTGTTGCCTAGAAAATATTTGTTGGATTAGTGACTCAATGATGGAAAACGTCCCTGGAGTGTTATATTTTCCAGTTTCAGACACCAGCAGAGAGAATGCCTATTAGTTTCAAGTCAGCAAATCCCAGGAGAAGGGGTCCTCGTCTTAGTTTGGGCCAAATGCCCAGTCAGGGGGTGTGGGACCGGATCACGTGGTACTATCTGTCATGGATGTAGAATGGAGAGAGAGGGACAACCCCAGCACAGGACACACTGCTGCGCAGATAAACACAGCGGACATGAAACAAAAAGTACACAGTTCTTTCCTCTAAGGAGTTTTACCGGTGGTAATTCCATCTTTTTCTCTCTAGGTTTGAATTTAGGGAGGGCAAGGCCGTCTTGACCCAGAACAACCCTTTATGCATTTCCCTGGAAGAAGATTACTTCCCTCTTATCCCACAATCAGTCAGCAAGTATTTACTGAGTAATGATTGCCTGCCAACAGCATGCAGTAAGTACCCTGTGATGGAGAGAGATAGACATGCAAAGCAGAGAAATAGATTTGGGCGTCATTTACATCCTGGTGGGAGAGGGTGTGCAGCAAGCAGATGAGCTCTTAGCGAAGACAGGTGAAGAGGGGCAGGAACAGAATCCAGAGTCTTAGGAGACACCTCCACGGAGGAAGGGGTGAGGTGGGCAGCGATGTGCCGGCTGGAACCCAGCGGGTCAAATGCAGGGAGCCCTGATTATGCAAGGACCGGGGCTGGCGAGGGACCTACCCAGGGAGGAGCCCCTGCCCCCAACACTGTGAAAGGACCGACTGATAAACCGTACACATGTGAACACCCTGAGGACAGAGGTTCTGTCTTACAGGAATTTGTTTTCTCACTCTGTAGGACATGTTCTGTTTCTTAAACAACCACAGGTGGTGGGTGTTAGTAAAAATTCTTAATATAAAATGCCGTTCTTAACATACGCATTCAGCCTTTAGTGATCGTGATGAATAGCCCCGACCTCAGTGCCCTTCAAATTGGAAGGATAAATAAATGGTCCTGTGCCCTTAGCCTTCCTTGTCTGGTGCTCGTTACTGTTAGCTATCGTAACAAGCCACTGCGGGGTGTCTTCCATGCTTTGGAGAGATCCCAAACCACAATCATCTCAGGAATACATGGTGTCCTTAGGGGTAGCCAAGCTCACAGAGTTCTAGCAGCCTGCGAGCTGAACTGATAGAATTTTTTAAATGATTGAAAATTACCAATGGCTGGAGGTTTTAAAACTTATTTCATGCACTCTGTGAATATACTGCTACAACTTATATTTGTTAGAGGGCTCCTGATTCGTACACTGCAGAGGGAGCATGTTAAAAATTATTCAAGGGAAATATGAATGAAATACACCAGACTAGATCAGATACTGTTTGATAACTGAATCACATGGCGTTTACTTGGTTCCACTTCTGGGAGCCCTCCCACTATGCAAAAGACAGACTTCTTCATCTACTTAGTATCTATTAAGCGCTACACAATGAGAAATCCACATCCTTTGCACTCGAGGTTAACAGCTAACAAGGCGGGGGGTGGTAAAACAGGAACATAGGTAACTGTAAGACAAGGTAACCAGTGGTAATTGCCAAATGATTGCATATTTCCCACCAAGGTGCACTGTAATGGTATTAAGTAAATGAATACATGAATAAATGAAGGCATTGACTGGGACTGTGTCTGTGAGCTCACAGAAGGAAGAGAGGGTGTCAGAAAGTGATAGTATATGCCTTCCTGTTAGATATGGAATTACCGAGCCAGGAGAGGGTTTGGGCATTTAAAGGTGAAGGGGGAAAGAATAGCATACACATGGGAGAAGAGCATGTTCAGAAGCATCGAGATAAGAACCAGAGAACCTGGGGAGGCCATGGGGGGCAGGTTCACAGCGGATGGCAGGAAAGCCTGCTCAGAGGACATGCAGAATCTGAGGGCTGTGATATTTATCATGGATAAACGCAGTTTGCTAGGGGACCTGATTCTCATAAAATGTGTGATGAGCTCTCTCTGGACACAGTGAGTCTCCCAGAGTTCAGGCTGCCTCACTCTACATGAGTCACTCTGTTATCTGGGGTCTTCAATGAAGTTTTGCACCCTTTACAGCAATCCCCTCAGGTAAAGTAGAGGCAATCTAAAATTAGCATGTACATATAACTTTAAGAGGACAATGATGTTTATAGTTACGTATATGATTCTCCCTGCAAATCCGCTGCCAGATATAAAAGGTCTCCTTTAAACAAAATGATATGTGATGTCTTGTGTGCAAGCTCTTTGAAGCCTTTTGGTTTTATGGAAACAATTGCTATTCAGAAGAGATTTCATGATTCGGGCACCTCAAATGTATGTAAATGAAATAATTCACTCTTGTTCTCTTACTTTTCATTGTGAACAAATGGGATAAATATTGGGAGCCTCTTTCAAGCATATGGTGTCTGTGTCTGAACATTCTGAGATGAAGGCTAACCTTGCAGGGCCCAGCCTGTTTACCATGTTAAACATCGTCGCGTTCTATCACCTCTCTCTGTACTGTGTGATGATCTGCTTGAAGCTTTAGCTGTTAGCTGCCATTGGGAGAGAAGGTGCGGGAGTAAGGATGACGGATGGCTGTGTTCCATTTGCATAAACCAACAAGTCTAAACAGACAATTTTATTGGCTTATTGCATTATAGACACACTTTTGCACATTACAGCTTGGGCATTTGGTTGACTGTTATAACATTTAACTACCTTATATTCTATTTGAAATAAATGCAGGTGTAAATAAGTAAGGAAATGAATAAAGCTTTCAATATTATATACTAATGAGATATCAAATTAGATGACATGAAAGCATCCATCACTCCAATTCTGAAACAAGGATATGAATTTAGTGTTTGCTAAGCAGGGGAGAGCTTTGCTCTTGAGTTCACATTGAGCAAAGCAGAGCGCTGACCTTGTACAGAAATTCAGGAACTGTGAGTTCGGGGGGTGGTAGGATTTCCAAAACAAGGGTGTTTGTATATTGGTTGATCTTTAGCTGTGAAAGCAGGCTACTTGAGAATCGTTGTTATTCATTGGCTGATATTCCGATGTAGTGGGCTGTCACTGATTGGCTGGCTGTCAGAAGCCTGGCTGCCTGTGTGAAGCTGTCCTTGATCAATCAGGGTGGATTTAGAGTTGGTTCTGCTGATTTAACTGCTCTATGGCTGGAGAGAGATCAGTCCTTTCTTATGAGGATAGGAACTTTTTTTTTGTCACTAGAAACCATTGCTATCATCTTCTAGGCCTAAAATTTAAAACCCTGACACCCTCCCTTTTTTTTTTCATGTTCAGGAATCCAGTGAGAAGGGGATAAAATTCTTTGTATAAGATAAAGTATGAAACACTACCAAATATTAAAATAGGCTGCCAGAAGTGTTGACAGGTGAAGATAACAAGTGATATATGAATTGTTAACTTTTGAATTAAAATTTTATATCTCTGGTTATATTATAGTCCTGGCCTGGTCTCAGTTTGACTATATGTTTGCATTACCTTCATTATTACCCAGAGCATGTTCATTACTACAGTTCTGTGTCTTCTGCTGGAGAAAAATGAACATGATAAATCGAATTAGTTTGACATATTAGTTTTGAAAAAATAAAGGCGTAAAAAAGGTGTCAGGATTTAATAATTATTCTTTATATTTCCCCTTTGCAAATGCCCTTTATTGCGAGACTATGCATTAGGGAGCAGTGCAATGGTGGGTGACTGTGTTATGAAAGCCATTGGCAGACATATACGTATGGCCTAGAGGAGAGTGTGGAGGGGGAGAAATACTTTGAGAGTAAGCAAAACAGTTCTGAAAACATTTTTAATACTATTTTTAAATTCAAGAGTCAGTTTGGGATTAGAAGTTCACATTTTCTGTATGTGCCAAAACAAGCATGTTACCTTATGAAGCTATGGACCTCATTTCATGGTGCCTTATGCAGAACTAGTGGAAAAAATTGTCCTATCGTACTCTGAGACCAACCTCGGGACTTCTAAAATGCTTTTCCCTTTTTAAGCATCTGTAATTGCTAAAGGCCACTGTGGCCCTTTGGGGACCCCTGCAGACGGGTAGGAGGGGAGAAGAGGCGTGCCTGTGACTGTCGCAGAATATGGTGGGCTCCGGTCCAACGTCCGGGGGAGTTTGAAGTGGGCCAGTAGATGGGGATTTCAGGCCGCAACAGGAGCGCCAGGCCACACGGAACCAGACAGCGAATGGGAAAGCGCCGGAGGTGAACCCGGCCGCACGCAGCGGGCGCTGCATCTGAAGCCGCTGGTCGTGGCCGTTGATCTTAGACAGAGCGGCCGGGGGTGACCAGAAAGCCCACAGAGAAAGGACCCTCCCTGGATGACCCTCTGGCTTTGCTGGAACCACACCTTCAAGCCCACCAGAGCCCTTAGAATCACTCTCCCAAAGGGTGTCTCATGGAAGTGTGTCTCATCCTGGGTTGCTCGCTCGTAGGTTCAGATGGGTCTGAGTCAGGTTTCCTAGTGGGCAAAGCAGCACCCTGCTCCCTCCGCAGAGCGAAGCACACCGCTGAGAGTGTAATTAAGCGAGCTCTCATTTCTCTTGATTGGCTGGCTGATTAGAACGGAAGTAAACAGCGCAGGTGATTATTTTGTCCATTGGCAAGAAGAGTGGAAGACATTCGTTTTGTAACTGTTGCCAGATGTGTCTGAGAAAAGTTACGGCTGCTTCCCATCCTTGGACCTCGGTTAGACAGCTTGTAAAATGTGGCGAACGAAGCTGGGCCAAACGAGCATTGCACCTGAAGGCCCAGGAGCGGCGCTGCCTGGAGTCCCAACCTGCTCTTTGCAAGGTGTGGGTAGCATCCGACTGAGAAGTGATGCGCAGGGTTCTGTGCTTGGAATTTTAATGCCTGGGAAGAGTCGACATGAGTTATTCTTCTTTCCCTGCATTTTAATTCTTAAAAAAAGCAAAACAAAACAGTGAGAACATCTTGAGAAATGTTTTACTATTTTACTTTTGGTTCCCAAATTATGCGCTGCCTGGCTTTGTGTGCCCCCCGATAATGAGGCGACATCAGAGGCTGAGAGCTAACACTCACTCCCGGATAGGGTGAGAAAGTCGTTTATCTTTCTGTTTCCACTCTGCCAGCAAGCATCTGAAAATCACTAACATTCCTATTTGAATAAATATTTTGGTAAGATATGTTCATTTGAATTTTACCCTCAATAACTTAGATTGTGATGGGAAGAAAGGAAAGAGATGAAATAGTTTTTATTAAGAATTTCAAATGCATTTCCAAAAGTGCTGTTCATATTAGAAACATTTTTTTCTAGTTGATATTTTTCCTCTTTCTGAACAGGTTTGACTCAAGCAGTTAGGGGTGTGCTGCTCAGTAGGGCTGTGTGTGTGGGGAATGACAACAGAAAAAGAGTGAAGATACCCTTCTCCTATCCAATCCCATTATCCTATTCTGTCCCCTTACCCTATCCCAGCCCTTTATCCTAACAGGGTTACCTGCTCTCTGCAGGCGTCGCCAATGCAGTTATAGCATTTGTTACCCCAAGGCCTTTTCACTTCCTCTTTTGGAATTTGAGAAGTAGATACTGGGGTATATAAATTCGATCGAGTTCTATGTCCCCTTGATACCAAATGTCTAACCAGTCCAGTTAAGGCTTTGAAGAGGCTGCTCATGGTAATACATGGTGATGGCCCATCTGGAAGATCAGGAAGAACAGCTACGTTGGAGTTAAAAGTCTCCTCCAGAACGTCAACAATGTTTAACCTAACAGCAAAAAAAAAAAAAAAAAAGTAGGGGGCGGGAGTGACATGTTGGTGGAAATTAACAAACAGGCAGTGAGGGCCTCCTGGAGTTGTTCCCATTTGCTGTGGGGAATATAGAACTAGACAAGACAGGATCCCTGGCTTGGGGAAACTCGCAGGAAATTTGATGAGATTACTTACAAACAATACGAGGCAAAAAAACACGTGGTCCCAGAGTAAGTCAGGCTCAGCTGGACTGCAGCTATATCAGACAGTGATCCTGGGCATGCTGTACTCGGCTTGAGAAGGCAGCAATTTAAAATGTCCATACATGCAATTATTGTTATTGAATTGATATCCTGTCTTCTCTTTTGCCCTCGGGTATCTCCTGCCCAGCTTATATTTTCCAGGTTTCCACATCCAGCTCACATTTTTACAGCCTGTGTATACACTGTCTGAACTCCCGATGACCTCTCTCCAGCACAGAAAGTATTCCAATACCAGCTCCCATGAGCTGCACGGTCCCCCGCCCTCCTCTACCGTAGGCCAAGGTTACAGCACGCTTTGTCAGGCTATGGGCTGCTGGAGCCTTTGCTTCACTTTCTTTAATGCACGAGTTCTCGTGAAGCCCTATCTCCCAAGGGAATTGGAAAAATTGAAGTTTGGAATAACCGTGTAGGATTAAATTTGATTTTTGTTAAAATTTAGCCAGTTTGTTCTGACCGACCATTTTAACCAATCGCATTTTTCTCAGATCCCTATGATGTCATCATATATGCTCATGACTCTTCAGCCTTTAGGTAACCAATATAAAACATCTTCAGAATATCCATGCAGTCTTTTTTTTAACAATATCTCATTCTATACTGCTTGGAAATATTGAGAAATTAGATTTATTCACTCTGTTTGCTAGAGGAAAAGTGTTGCATATTGCAAAAAAGACCATTTATCCTTTTTTACCGTAATAATCTGATAGCCTCAACCCCAAATCCCAAATGATCTCTCCTCACTCCCTTTAATTTTTCCTCAGTGGCTAAAGCTACGGCTTCTTTGATTTGAGTTTGGTTCCTAAAGAGTTTGCCTTATCAGAGGTCAGATGTTATTTGGTGCAGAAATAATCAGCTTAAGTATCCAGTGTTGTAGTTTAACACAGTTCTGAAAAGGAGCAATAAAAAATACTGACTCCCCGACTGTGCCTTCTGAAATGACTTATGTTGCTTTATGCTAATACTCGCAGGCTACTTCAAGCTGGAATAACATGAAAAATTGTGGTCTGCAAAGCATTTCCTTTGATGTGACTCCATCCCAGATCAGCAGGGGGAGGGGGGTGCGCACGACCTTGGCCGGGAGTAGTTCTCCAAGTTCAGAACTCCTTCAGTTCTTCTACTGAGGACAGCTCCCCATACACAGCTATTAGCTTCCATTTCATTTAAGACTCTCCCACAAAGGACAGCTCCTGGTCTCAAAAGAACCATAGTCCTTGCCCCTCTTTTAGGTAACACCTGGCTACTGGTTTGTTTGGATAGAATTACATCATCATCATCATCATCATCATTATTTTAAGTACTATAAAATTTAAGAGAAGGAACAGTGTATCAACCATAAAAGTTGCATCATTAAAAAACTCTAAAATGCTTTGTGATATTAAAATATCAGACACAACTTCCACTCTGATAACACCCTAATCACCTCCTTATCATAAAACACTGAAATGACTATTAAAGTAAAAAATATTCTCTAATGAGCTTTAGCATATTGATGATGTAATCACTGAAAACATACGTCCTATATGCTTACTTGCATTATTTAAAATGCCATAAGGAGCCCACAAGGTTGGTGCCATGTTCCAGGTGAGGCGCTGAGGTTCTGCGGGTAGAGGACCCGATTCAAACCCTGGCTCCACCTCTTACCTCCTGTGTTAAATTGGTGAAATATCTTAACCTCTCCAAGCCTGAGTTTTTGCATCTGTTAAATGCAGATAATGGTAATATATATCTTACGGAATTATAATAAGAATTAACATAAGCCCTGGCTGGTGTGTCTCGGTAGATTGAGTGCTGACCTGAGAACCAAAGGGTCACCGGTTTGATTCCCAATCAGGGCACATGCCTGAGTTGCAGGCCAGGTCCCCAGTAGGGGGCGCATGAAAAGCAACCACATGTTGATATTCCTCTCCATCTCTTTCTCCTTCCCTTCCCCTTTCTAAAAATAAATAATAAATAAAATAAAAAATAATTAACACAATAGCTATGACGTATTTACCGAAGTGCCTGGAAAATGTGGGCATAACAGAAACGGCTGACACTTAATGCATCCTTGCCATGTGCTGGCCACTGTCCTAAGAGCTTTATGTGCAGCATTCGTGTAAGCCTCACAAGGACTGTTATCACCTCCAGTTTTCAGATGAGCAAAATTGAGGTTAGTGAGGTGCAGGAGCTCCTTCCAGGATAAGCAACTCACTGGGAAGCATATAGCCATAGCAGAACTTGAATCTAGAAATATATGCACCTGGCTCATATTAAGTAATCAATAAGCATTCATGTTTGTGTGCGGTGGTTGTTGATGCTGTTAGCAATTCAAATATAAAGGTAGAAACCCTTGCTTAACATAATGAGGAAAAAGATGATTCAATGATTGTTGCACCAGACTAAATTTATGGACACAATCTAGTGAGCATGGCTATTAGTATAATTAAGCCACTTACTGAGCACTTAAATAATGCCAGATAATACCTCAGGCTTGTTTCTTCTAGAGACAGCCCTGTGCCATCGCTGTCTGCAAGAAACCAAGAGCGAGCCTTAGGAAGGAGGTCAGACCTACATTCCTTACCTGCACTGTGCTTCTCTTGAAAAGCATACGCTCGATAAAGGGAGTTGTTGGATAAATGAAATAATCACACAGAAACATTTCATTCATCATTATCCTAAAGGCCATTCGGTGATGACGTAAGTCGTCTACGTTTGTGCCGACCCCCCCAGGAGCCACTAGACACATGTGGCTATTGGCTACCCACCATGTGGCTACCACATCTGAAGAACCGAATTTTTACCTTTATTTAATTGTCGCTATGTATCATTACTCTAACTTTTTTCTTTTTCTTTTCACAAGGGGCGACGTTAAATAATAAATTCTGTTCCTTCAATCCCCCGTCTGGGTGGAGGGGATTTTGGCTGGCTGCGCTGATGCCACGCAGCCATCACCACCGCTGTTGACAAGCTGTCAACAGCGTTGTGGGATCATCTGCCAGTTGTATGCAATTTCTTGAGGACAGTGTTTCTAGTAACAAGGAACAAAGCATATGCCTTGGAACTTTGCAGATAGGAAATATTTTCCTGCTTCTTCATTTGCAAAAAGCCCCAGCCCAGACATGAGCTGAGGGCGTATGAAAGGACAAAGCTGGAAGAGTTGAAGGAAAAAAATAAAATGGCATCCGCACCCAGAGGTCAGTTCCATTTCTGAATAAGGTTTCTTTAGAAGTGGTAGCAATGAAACCCAGCAGATGAGGCTGTGAGGACTCCTTCCGTTTGGCATAGACAGTCGGTGTTACATTGCAAAACAGGATTTAGTGCTGACAAGCAGGTTGGGGGAGGAGAGAAGTGCCTCCTCTGTTCCGTCTGGGCCCAGGAGGACCAGATCTTGTGCCCTCCTCGTATACCTGGTGTTGGTACGAAGTTCTTAGTCATCACTCAGACAGGATGGCACATTATACAGTTTTTGCTCGTTTCAGAATCACATCATTCTAAAGCACCATTACAAAGCAGCTGATCAACTCCATCATTTTGCATGACCTGGAATTCTACGTCACAGAGTATGCCAAATGGAAGTAGATCATTCTGGCCTCAGAATCTTAAAGATTTGCTTTTGTCACACAATATCACCTTTTAGATGTTTGCTTTTCTTTTGCTCTGTGGTAACTGACTTTTGGAAACTTTGACTTCCTGTTGTGTCTTAAAATAGATGCCTGATTAGGGAGGAAATAGGTCGGTGATGCATTATCAATAACAAGGCCCATGAAGCCAAACGGTCAGAATGGAAAGATGGATGATGAGCAACAGTGACGAAGGTCATCTTCTGTTCCTCTGTCTCAGCTGGTAGAGCATTGTAAAACACACACACACACACACACACACACTCAACAGCAACAAGAACTCCTCACCTAGGAGTCAGGAGACCAGGGTTTGGCCTTGACGCTGATGTCTAGGTTAGTTACTTACCCCCCTCCCCCCGCCCTTCCCATGTCTGTATTTGCCAAGAAGAAATGATAGCATTTTCTACTTTGTCTCAGTGCTGTTTGAACATCAAATAAAGCAATGTTTGTGAAAATACTTTGAGATCTATGTTGATTTGAAAACACTGTGATCTGTTTACAGATATCAATTTTCAGCTGTCTGCTTTGTAGAAGGGTGACAGGTGCTTGTAAAAAGTTTTTCTTTTTTTCTTTTCTTTTTTTTTTGTGGGCAAAAGTGGACAACCTCAGAGAAAGAGTGGAGGAGGGGGGAAGGCGCAGCCGCGCTTTGCATTCCATTTGCTTACGGAATATGATAAACTTTCCTGGGTCAGAAAGAGAATGAATTATCAAATTCATTATAGGATGAATTCCAGTGACAACTTTATTCCATAAATAATAAAGTCATCCTAATTAAATTTGGAAATTGTTAAACTTTCCATAACCCAGGATGGTTTATATACATTACATCCATAAACATGAAGTGCTTATATCAAACTTCAATGCGTTTGACTTATACCATCTATACTAAAATGATTTTACGTAATGTTAAGTAAAACCCTTATGTTATGTTGGAAGAACAGCCTTGCGAAGGAAAGGAGCTCTATAATGAAGTGCCCCGATTGTCAGGGTGTGCGTTGCGCTTGGACTTAGTTCCTCAAATCTGGGAAAACAGGATGCTGAGTTCTTGTGCATTTACATGGTGCAACTGTTGTGAGTTTTTCCTGGGAAAACAAAAAAAGGCCTATGTGTGCACCAGTAATAATAATAATGTTAAGGAAAAAACGATTGTGAAACCAAAGGACCGAGTTTGCTGTTTGTTATTTTTCAAAATAATGACTGTGGGTTCTCTCCCCACAGAAAAGATACTATTTATTTTTTAATGATGAGCTGTTTCCCGGGGAAACAAAGTGGCATTCTGTCGACACCATATGGTGGCGGAAAAACAGATTCCACCGTGTTCCATTTGTTAGACTGTCTTCTGCATTTCTGTATCCATAATTTATGTGGGGGCCTCTGTGATTGCCAAAATATTCAAATGGATTTCTCTTAGCAGGGCAGCCTGCATGAGGGGAGAAAGGTTTTCAAAACAGCAGGACCTGAACAGTCTCCTGCTGCTCAGAGAAGAGAACATTTCCAACTTCTGTCCTTCTGGCAGCGTTCATTGTAATACTAATTTACATCCTTGGTTTAGGGACTGTGTTTGCATTCAGAAAAAGCAGCTTATGTTCTTTTATGCTAATACAATCATACTTGAATTATAACCCGCACCCTTAAAGTCACATCACTCCTTCTGCCTCGGTGTGAGTGAAGAACCTGGCCTTTAAGAAATCAGTAGGAGCTGCTACGTAGCAATGGGTGAACCGTACCGTTTTGAACACATCGTTTCTGCAGATTTTGATTTCCAAAAAGACATCTGAAGTGGTTCTGGATACATGGAAAAGAGTCACAAAAGGCTTCTTTTGCTGTCTAAGCGTCTGATCACCATCCACATATTCAGAGGCTATTTCAGAGGAAGTTCAGGTGGTGCTCCGGGGTGTATAAATAGAAACATGTTCAATACACGGCACAGAATATGAACAGGGGACTCGATGAGTCAGACTAGTTGATGTTTCGGCAAAATGGAATGTCTGACAAAAGTTACATGTTCCTGTGCATACCCAGATAGCAGGAATCTAAGCCATAAGCCTTCTGTTGCAAATACATGTTTGCTTGTTTGTTTTCATTCCAGAGAACCTCATACGTCCTTTCAGTAAGCTCAGCCATTGCAGGTTTCATTGTAGTGCATCCAGGGAAGCAATTTTATATAGAAAAATAAAACTGATGTAGGATATACTGTTCAATTACAGATGAAAGGTATAGCTCTAATGCAATAATAGCACTAGAAGGTTCTATTCCTCAACCTGTGGTAGAATGGATAAAAGCTTAGGCTACCAAAAATAGATAGAACATTGTTTTCTATTTGTAAGTATCAATAGAAAGGTAAGGCTTTGGATTATAAGGGGGCAGAACTAAAGGCCCAGAGATGTTAATTGATTCCCATTTCTTCAAAACCGGTGTGGATACTCTCCTAGAAGTCTCTGCTGTTTTTCAGGATGGAAGGGCAGGAACACAGGTGAGTTCTTTTCTCTGACGCTTATTCTTGTCAGGAAGAATTCCTACGAGCCCGGAATACTGGTCTTGTGGGCAGAAGTGCCCTAGAAACTTGCTCTTCCATTAGAGAGCCTTCCCATGACCACCTAGAAGACTGTGAACTAGAGGGAAGCCTCTCACTGGAGTCCATGAAGACAGAAAGGTCATCCAGGTGAGAGAAGTGAGGACCCCACCCTTTATTCTGTGGGCGAAAGGGGGAACCTTCTGCCTGGAGATGGGTCATAAAGTCAGAGGCTGAGTTGAGAGCAGTCCCACCGGTTTGCCATGTGACTCACGGCATGCTGACACTTTGACCCGGCTCTCAGCCTGGCTGGAATGGCTAACGCAACACGGACTTACTGCTCCAAATTCTGAAATACTTTATTTGTGCAATTTTGAAACCTGACAATTAGGGCATTTTGAAGAGGATCAATTCTCCCAGGAAAGCTTTCAGAAAGGAAGGATTTAACTTCAGTTCCACCCAATTGTTAGAATTCAAATCTCACACTTTTCTCCTTTTCAATTAAAAAGTTATACATTCAATTAGACTACATCTGTGAACTTGCTTTAGCAGTAATTAAGATGAACATTATGATATGGGTAATAAAAAGTAATAGTTTTCTTCATTCTCTTGGGTTTTTTGAAATACATTTTCTCGATGGAAATCAAATTATTTTTTTGCATAGAAGTGATTCCTCTCTATTCAATAGGGTGAAGCGATGCATGCGCTCTTGCTGGTACAAGTACCAAGTCAGAATCATTAGGCATGAAGTTTAGTAAATAAAGTTATTGGGTGGCTGCTTTTTCACAAAAGATTTGGAACTGTGTTAAATTAATAGGAAATAGGTCTAGAGTTTTCTCTCACTAACCTATCCTCAGTGGAGAACGGAAATGAAATGGCCTCATTCAAGGACATCCATTTTGATATCCATAAATATTTTACAAGGATGGGATAAATTGCTTATTTTCAAACAGGTGCTATTGTAAAAATTATTTTGATTTTCTTTTGCTTCAGGACCCTTAAACAAAATAACGGTATATCATGTATATAGTACACAGACCTTAGGTTATGTCTGTGTTTTCCACGGTTGGCTTAGGTAGAGAGAAACTTATACTGAGGTTTCCTTTGCTGTATTCCTAGTGTCTTCCCATGAGGAAAGTCATGCCTTTAAAAGGACCCAAATTTCATTCCTCGTTCTTCAAATTATCAACTAAAATGACACCGTTTTCTTCAGGTAGATTGAAACGTACCCCGCCAACTTATATGGCAGATGAAATCCACCTCCCATTCACACATTCAAATGCTCCCAGTATTTTGTGGGTGACTTCAATCTGGACAACAGTGAAAACAGTATATGAGGGAAAAATATTTTCTTCTTTATTATTTTATTTTATTTATTATTTTATTATTTAAAGGTGTACCTCATCTTTCTTTTGGATCAGGGGCTCTGTCTAAGTAATGTGTATGTTATGGAAGTTTGAGATGGGAAACTTTGCTCCATCAAAGAAAGAAATGATGTCAGAGAAGATGGTGTCACTATACCATCATCTATTTACTTCTGATTGTGTCTCTAGAGGGGAAAGAAGCTGAGGTGGGCCATCCGAACGCTGCTTCTGTGTCTCTCTGAGACCAGTGGCATCCATGAACGGGGGAAGCGGCAAGCCAACCTCAGCGCCCATCTGGGGCTGGGATCAGGCGTCAGTGAGTGGCCAAGGACATAATTCACTCCATGAAGCGTATGAAGGTGTTGTTGAGATAAAGACTACAGCATTTTCTTCCCATGGTCAGATAGTCAGTAAATAATTGTGATACACCATGGCATGAACCCATTTCTATGAATATAAAAATCTTGGAAAAGGTGAAGTGCCTCTTTCGAGGGGAGGTTGTCCCCTTCAGAAGCCACAGGGCTGGAAGCTGACAGAATTGTCAACAGAAAACCATGGCAAACACAAGAAAAGCATCCTGGGCACGCATGTGATCCTTGTTCTCTGCTCACATCCTCTTTGAGGAGGACGTGTCCCTGATCAAACCAAGGGACCTCCCTGACCCTAAAAGAACCAATGATAAGCCAGGCTGATCCAATCATATTCTTCCTACTGAAAATTTGAATGAGGAGACACAGAAAATATGCAAGTGTCAAGATAATCATGACGGCAGAACAGAGGTTCAGAAATGCCATTGCTGCCACTGGGGTTGCTTCCGTAGCTGTGGGGTTGGCCACGTGTGGTAGGATGCCCTGCAGGCCCTGACTCTACCTGCTCTCGAAGCCCTTTGCTGTGTGACTTTGTAGCTCCTCCTACTGAAAGAACAGGTGCATCTCCCTTCCCTTGGTGCTGCATTTGGCTGTTTGACTTGCTTTGCCCGGGAGAATGGAGAAGATCTGAGATTGTGCCTCTTCTGAGCCTACCTTTAAGTGAACTTGAGTATATCCACTCACTCTCTTGTGCCTTCGTTGTGATATTAAGGAAACTCGGAAGCCAAGTAAATAATCAGAAGTTTTTTTGGGGAACATGGAATTAGAATAACAGAAAGTTTACTGCAGGATTTAAATGTGTAAATCAAGAACAAGGGTGAAAGTCTGCACTTTGTGAGATGAACTATAACGTGGCTATTAAGCACACACACTTTAAAAATTTTTTTTATGAAAGTGTAGTTGGCATACAATGTTGTGTTAGTTTCAGGTATTCAGCTTAGTGATTCGACACTTATATACCTACGATCTGATCACCATGTTAAGTTTATTACCCATATATCACGGTGCAAAGTTATTACCATATTATTGGCTGTATTCCCTATGTTGCACATTACATCACTGTGGCTTATTTATTTTAGAACTGGAAGCAGGATACACCATGTCAATAGTACTCATAATGGGGCCTGACACGCCTGAATCCCTGGGAGAGGTCCCTGCACGTTGGATGGCACTGCTAATGCCCACACATATCTCTGTGACATTACCTCCCTGCCTTAGCGTTCTTCAGCCACGTGCATGGCTTGGATTTAGTGTCTTTCTGCTTTGAAATCATTTTTCTCTTTAGCATGGCCCGCACATTTCTCTGCTGATTGAATACATGTGTTGACGGAATTTCATACTCAAGAGGATGTAGTTTCTCTTTTGAAAACATCTTTAGGCAGTGTGCTTCCATTGATCCCTGGGCAAGAATAGGCTGAACCTATGATCGATTTTTGTATAAATAACATTTGTTGTTCAACTTCTTTGAAGATAACAATTTTACCTAATATTTCTGGCAAAACGTGGGGACGTTATTTTATCTTGTAAGTAACTTAATAGCTTGCTTTTTTTTTCTTTCCCCTTCATGGCATTCTGAGAGTGATAATTGAGTTGCAAGTGTTATTATGTAGAGGAATTCTGACCTTCTCCTTCGGGGCTGAGATGGCACACTGAGAGCAGGATGCATGGGGCCAGTGATCTGTTCCCGGCAGAGCTAATTGATAAGGAACATATTTTATGAATGAAGTTACAAAATAAAAACTGAGACTAATGAAATACCCCAATGACTCCAACGTGATTAAGGAAAGCATTCCATACAATACTTCTAATTAGACACTGAAGCTGAGAATTCACAATTGACTCCTATTCTCCAGTGGGGCTGACCCCTTGTTGAATATGACAGCAGCTGAGAATATTTTTAACTAAGGGTAGTAAAAGCTTTCTTTTAAGGTGACAATGGGCCATTTAAGTGAGCCTGGCCTGGGTCCTAGGCAATTATAACCGCAGCAAATTTAACACAGTTGCTTTTTTTTCAAAAAGATTCCTTGAGTCAAGTTCAATAGATGTTTTTAAAAATAATTTTTACAAGATAATTCTTTTCAGCTTTTAAAAAGCGATTATAAATAAGGCCACAGCCCTTTAAAAAATGTGTTTACCATTTTTCTCTCATTAGTCTTTTCTTCAGCTCTTTAATCCAGGCTAATTGTTTTTCCCTTAATCATATTTCTATAAAAATAATACTCTAAACTTGCACCCATTTTCACATTGAATAATGTCTGCACCTCACATCTGAGTTCTCTTTCAAAGATTCCTTTGCATATCCTCGCCGAGATCTTATAATTTCTCAAAGTCCTGGTAAAACCATCAGAGAGAGAAGGAAAAGAACAGATCATGGTCAATAGGTTGTTTATTAATTTGAGTATCTAATAATGGGAAAGCAGAGGAAAATTTGACCAGGTAACTGTGATCTGGAATATCACAGTCTCTTCTCAGGAAAGAAACATACAAACGAGGCAGAGAAACTAACAGCATATGACAATGTCATTATGGGTGGAAAGTGCACCAGATTTTGTTCTGTAGGAGTCTGGATGAGGGGAGATGAGCAAGGCCTAAAACACCAGAGAAGGCTTCCGAAAGAGGAGAAACTCAGAGAGCATGTGAAAAGCCCTGCATTTGGACAAGTGGAGTGGGAAGTAGTGAATGGCAAGCGTAGAGATAGTGCCAGAGAGAGGATCAGATGGGTGTTAGTGACGGAGGGAGCGCGGTGTTACTGCTGTTTATGGTTTGTCTCTGTCCCTGGATTTCGTGACAACCAAGCCAAGATCATATGTAAGTATTTCACTTGCAATAAATCAGGGCCATTTTGCCAGGTTATGAATAAATAAAGATGAAATGATTTAAAATCACTTTTAATCCTTTATTTTAAAAATCTTCCCTACAGAGTAACAAAATTTTGGAGCAGACAGATCATGCAGGATCTCTACTTCGTGATTGCTTCAAATGCAGAAACTTAGTCTGAACAACTAGTAGTGTGCATGGGGTCAATGACCCCCCGATAAGTTATGAAGTATTTTGTTCAATATACATGTTTTTGCATAGAGGAGTTTTGTAGCTCAAGTTCATTTACAAGGCACTCAGAACTCTTACAATGCTTAAAAACCTGTGGTCTGGCTCTGGCTGGCATGGCCCAGCCAGAGTTTGGGGCGGTGTCCCCAAACTGAAAGGTCACTGGTTCAATCTCCAGTCAGGGCACATGCCTCCATTGAGGGTTCAGTCCCCGGCTGGGGCACCAACAGAAGGCAGCCAATCGATGTGATCTGTAGCATCTTTGCCTGGTGGTCTATAGTCTCACAAAAGTGACAGGGAGCTCACCACCCATTAATGTCTGCGGCTCCAATCTCAGCAGCTCTAACCCTGCCTAAGTTATATTGTGCGGAAGCCTGTCAATCAGAGGTCCTAGGCTGGCCCTAACTTGATGGGTGAAGACCTGTGTCCAGGAAAGTTGATCTATTTAGGAGCCAGTCTAGATGAGAACCTGGTATGCAATGCTCAGGTTGCGTACATTTTCTCAGCTTTGGTTACTAATGTATTGTCCTCTGTCTAGGGAATGTGAAGATTGAGATTTTTCAAAATTTAAAACATTTTTATTGTTCAATTACTGTTGACATATAGTATTATATTAGTTCCAGGTATATACCCCAGTGATTAGACATTATATAACTTAATCCTAATAAATGTTGTACCCATCTAATCCTAAAAGATAATCCTAATAAATGTTTTACCCATCTAATACCACATATAGTTATTAGAATATTATTAATTATATTTCCTGTGCTATACTTTACATACCATTAACTATTCTATGACTACTAATTTGTACTTCTTAATCTCTTCACCTTTTTGACTTATCCCTCTAACACCTCCTCGCATCTGACAACTATCAGTTTGTTCTCTGTATCTGTGAATCTGTTTCTGTTCTGCTTCTTTGCTTATTTTCGTCTTTACATTGAATTATTGATAGATATGTGTTTGTTGCCATTTTATCATTCATATTTATTCTTCTTCTTCAAGACACTTTAATATTTCATGTAATACCATTTTGGTAGTGATGAACTTCTTTAGCTTTTTCTTACCTGGGAAGCTCTTTATCTGTCCTTTGATGCTAAATGATAGCTTTGCTGGGTAGAGTAATCTTGGTTGTAGTCCTTGCTTTTCTTCACTTTGAATATTTCTTGCCAATCCCTTCTAGCCTGCAAAATCTCTATTGAGAAATCAGCTGACAGTCTTATGAGAGCTACCTTGTAGGTAACTAACTGCTTTCCTCTTGCTGCTTTTAAGATTCTCTCTTTGTCTTTAAATTTTTGCATTTTAATTGTGATGTGTCCTGGTCGGGGCCTCTTCAGGTTCCTCTTGTTTGGGACTCTTTGCATTTCCTGCGTTGGTACATCTATTTCCTTCACCAGTTTAGGGAAGTTTTCTGTCATTATTTTTTAAAATAGGTTTATGATGTCTTGCTCTCTCTCTTCTCCTTCTGACACCCCCATTAATTTGGTACATTTTTTACTTCTCTATGAGATAAAATCAAAGTAAAAAATAAGAGCTTAGAAGATCATCTGACTCAGCTCACAGAGCTCAGGATACATGCAGAGCAGCATTAGAACAGTGATTAACAGACAGACGCATTCCCATTGTTCCTTCTGGCTTCGTGAGTAGGTTTGGGAGGCATTTTTGCTTTGGGTTCAGAAGCTTCCTCCCTAATGAGTAGAAGCTGTTTAACATACTGACTTAGAGTTTTCTCTGACTTCTTTTAACATGGCATACCTATTAGAATTCCCTTTCCACTCACGTTTTTTCCAGAAGAGGTGCCAATAATGTGGGGAACAATAAATTATTCAAAGTGGGGGAGCCCATGCAGCAAACAGGAAGCCGGCAGTTTATTGAAGATAGCCGCACAGAGATGTGCATTTGCCAGCAACTTCGACAGCAAGTCAGAAATGATCTATGACCTTTCTCACATGCCTGCAACATTTAATATCTTTGACAGACATTAAAGATGTCAGATGTTTAGACCACGATCTAAGAAGCAGTGAAAATATAGCAGCAGTGTTTACAAACAGGCTTAGAGCCTGGTTGCAATTACCTATGCCTATCTGTTCCTAAAGGGTAAACATCTTTCACAGGGTTATTAGCTACTTGCTGTACTTTGCTTTGCAAAATAATTCTGATCCTGAGGTGGTGTTTGTTAATCCAATCCCACTTTACCATAAACTAGAATTAGCATTTCAGAAGCAGTTATACTTCATTTATG
The DNA here is from genome assembly GCA_004027475.1 of Anoura caudifer. Lineage (NCBI taxonomy): Eukaryota > Metazoa > Chordata > Mammalia > Chiroptera > Phyllostomidae > Anoura > Anoura caudifer. Next base: position 789,774 of record PVKU01000061.1, on the reverse strand, counting down.
TCCAATTTCGGATTTTTTTTAGGCTCCCATATTTCACATTTGTTTACCCCCCTCCCCCAGCCCTGTGTTTAATACTGAATGATTCATAAGGCAACAACTTTAAAGCTTTAAAGAAACTGTTTCTTTTTATGTTGATAATAGTGAATACTTTTCGGAAGTAAAATACCATTTTACTAATGATTTTGCTTTATAAGTTGGATTTTGGTTTGTCTTTATTTTTTAAATTAGTTTTATTATGAAATATAAAATAAACACATAGAATAACAGCAAATAGTAGAATGAACACATATTCCCATCACCCAACCTCAACAATTATATCCATGACCACTCGTGCTTTCACTATCCTCTATATTGCTTTATTTTAATTTAAAGCAAATATTAAATATCATATCATTTAATCCATAAATATTTTAGGAATTCTAAAAGATAATGACATTTAAAAATATACCTGAATTACTATAATTACACATGAGAACAATTAAGATTTTAATATCATCAAATCTCATCACTGCTTCAAATTTCCCTGATTGTTTTGTCATTTATTTTAGCAGTTTGTTTGAATTGGGATCTATATAAGACCCTTTTGCTATAATTGCTTGATGTGTCTCTTAAGACTTTTTAGCAGTTCTTCCCCCATCTTTCCCTTATTTGTCCCTGCATTTTTTCCATGAGGAAAGCAAACCTGATGTTTGGCTGCCCTTTTTTACTTTGGTGTAATTTATATTTCATACAGAGTGTGTAATTATTGCCCATGGAAGGACCGGTCCAACACAAACTGCTACACCACTCACAGAGCATAACTTCGTTTCTTTTCACCTCGTCCCAGTCAGGCTGTTGTCCCCCCCCACCCCCCACCCACACTAATCCTGCTCTCGTCCTGGTCGTTGATATTCTCCACATTGACAAGTTCAGTGGTCACCTCCCGTCCCTTTGTCACTTGATCCATGTACAGTGTTTCACCTTGGTCTTGCTCTCTGTCAGCTTCAGCTGGTGTCAGGACACAATGATCTTAATCTGCTCCTGTTTCACTGACTGCTACTGCGTTCTTTTCTTTACCAAACTCATATTCTTTCCACAACATTTTGGGGGGAACCAGGGGTTCAGACCGGTACTTTCTGTTTTTTCTATCTGCAGTCACTTCCAAGTTGACCTCATTCAGTACCATGATTTTAAATACTATGTAACATTGTCTTTGTCTCTGACTAGATCTCCTCCCTAAATTCCAGAATCATAAATCTTACCACCTCCTGAAATTGCCCATTGGAGGTATTTAAGCATCTCAACCATATCCTGTGCAAATTTTAACTCTTGGTCTTTCCCAAAAGACCATATTCCTCACCTTCTATCACTAAAATATCCTCTTCTCAATACCAAGTAATTTTATTCATATTGTTGATTAGTCTTCATATCACAGAATAATTTGTACTTATTCTTTTATTTTTAATTCAAATTCTGCATTATGTGCACCTCAAATTTTCTCTGCTTTATATGCAAAATATGTTCAGAATCTGACCACTCTGCTGCACTCTTCCTCCCAACCTAATTCAAGACATTCTCAGCTTAGCCATGGTTTATTATGAAAACTTAACTTTCTTCATTCCTTGTTCTCTTACAGCCTGTTGGTCCCATGGTGGCCACAGTCATATTTTAAAAACCTAATAAAGATCAAGTCACTGCTGTACTCAGACCTGCTATTGGCTCGCTTCTCCATCTCACTCAGAATGCACTCCAACACCCTTCCATTGCCTACTGGTCCCTTTGTGGTGTTGTGTCCCTGAAAAATTTTCTACAATGTAATGTGAACTTGTCTACACCACAGTCCGGTGCTGCAGCGACTCTAGTGTCCTTGCTGGCCTTTGTTCTGTTGCTCCATCTGATTTGAACACTTGTTTGCTAACATTGGAGTGCTCGCTTCCTCACCCATTTAGGTTTCTGCTTAAATGTCACCTATTAGAGAGGACTTCCCTGTGATTCCGATTTAAAAAAGCACCACCACATTCATCATTCTTTATTCCCTTACCCTGTTTTATAAAGTTTTGTGACATTGATTTTGGAGATGATTTCTTGGATATGACCTCAAAAGCAGAAGCAATAAAAGCAAAAATAGACAAGTGAGATTATATCAAATGAAAAATCTTCTGCATGAAAAAAGAAACAATCAACAGAGTGAAAAGAAAAACCTGTAGAATAAGGAGAATGTTTGCAAGTCATATACCTGATTAATGCCTAATATCCAAAATATATAAGGAAGTTCTACAACTCAACAGCAAACAAGCAAATAGATAATTCACTTGAAAAATGGGTAAAGGCCTAGAACAGATATTTCTCCAAATAAGACTTATAAATGGTTAACAGATATATATGAAAAGATGTTCAACATTACTAATAATCAGGGAACTGCAAATCAAAACCACAGTAAGAAGTGATTTCACATCTGAGGATGGCTATTAGCAAAACAACAAAAAACAAGTGTTGAGAATGTAGAGAAATAGGAACCCTTGTGTACTGTTGGTGGGAATGTAAATGGGTGCGGTCACTATGAAAAATAGGAAAGGGTCCTCAAAAAAGAAAGAAAGAAAGAAAGAACTACCATATGATCCAGCAATCTCCCTTATTGATACATGGCTAAAAGAACTAGAATCAAGATCTCAAAGAGCTATCCCCAAGTTCATTGCAGCATTATTCTCAATAGCCAAGATTTGAAGCAACTTAATACTCATTGACAGGCGAATGGATTAAAAATGGGGTCTATACATGTAACACAATGAAATATTATTCAGCCTTAAAAAGGAAGAAATTCTGCCACATGTGACACACAGATGAACCTGGCAGACAGACATCACGCTGAGTGAGATGAACCAAGCACACACAGAAGAACTGACACTGCATTTGATTACCGGTGTGTGAGACGCACGCCAGTGGTCAGGTTCCTAGAAGCAGACAGGAGGGTGGCGGTTGCCAGGGGCTGGAGGAAGGCAGCAGTGATGAGTTACTATTCATGGCTAGAAAGTTGCAGTTTATATAAAATGAGTAAGTTCTAGAGATGTGCTGTACAACACTGTGTCTAAACTGAAGAATAAAAAATTTTTTAAGGTCTTGAGATGAAACGATTCTGGTTTAGTGTCTCAAAAAGGTGTTGGCTTTAACATAGGTATGGTGGGCTAATATGAATCTCAACTTCAAATTAAAATTCTAATGATCAAAAAATGTTTAAAAAAGTAGATGAAGAGGAACACATTGCCATGAACTACTATGTATTCAGCATCTGTTGTGTCTTGGACTCTGTTCTATGTCAGATCTTTTACAAAACTTACACTTCTGGGTAGGTTTTTAAAATTTTTATTTTGTACTTAACGGATTAGAAGCCCAGGGAAATAAACATATGCACATGTTTGTTTCATTTTTTTAATCTCCGGTTTCCAAAGCCATGCTTTGTTTCATTACACTATGTTTCATAAAATTTCAAAACATGGCAAAATTTGGGAATAGCAGAAAGAACAGAAATGGGCCCTGGGACAAAAACAATATTTTAAGGCACAGTTATTGCAGGTATTTTACTTGGGTGTTCTCCAGCTAAATAATATCTAATATAAATATTTTCTGTGCAAGCAAGGATGAGAATTAATTGCTTTGGTGGTTTTCACACCGTGTGTAGAGCATCATTGAGGAGCTGGAGTAATAACTACTATGCAACAATTTCTTGATTCTGAGACTCATGTTTTGTTTTCACATTCTGACAGTTTGGAAGCTGGGATACACTTATCATTGTGTCAAGAGAGACTTCCCAGTGGGCAACCAAAGGAGACAGTTGTGATGATTTTTTTCTTACCTTTATATTGAAGGTGACTGTTTATCTAATTTGCACTTCAGGTAGATCATTTCTTTTGGTAGTGTATTTCTCCAGTGATTTCATGATTGCTTCGTAATACCTTAGAAGGATTATATTATGATGCAACATTGAAAAGTTATTGTGATTATGGAAGAGTCTTTACCCAAACCAGGAAGTGCAATTAAAAGCAATGGAAATGGTTAAATCTGAACAGTAGGCCATGTGGTTTGGAAAGCTTGAAAGTGATGTGATCAAGTGATGGATTCTGAAGGACTCTCATACAGGCCCTGAAGTTCTGTTTTGCTAAAAGCTTCCAGACACTTGTAAACAAAGCAGTTTAGCTTTCAGCAATACATAATACATTAACAGAACTAAATAAACCAACAGTTTGACCAGATAAGTCAATGGAGGTAAAACTTTATGCCTCAAATATATACTTTCAATTTTAAAGGAGCTGAAATAGCCCATAAGGATGGAGAATTTGTGATTGGAGGTGAGGGGAAGGAGATGGATCTGGAGCTCCCTCCAAGGATGATAAAAAATGAAAATACAATTTCATGGATGCTACACAAGCATTGTATAAGGAGGGCTTCCAGGGAAGCCTGAGCATATGCCAGGTAATTGTTAGGGACGCTATGAAGGACTTGAAGAAGGAAAAATTGCCTATCGTAGTTATCAGGGGATACCTTTCAGGAGAAGTAAGTATTGTACAATGTGAGTCTGAGGAGGTTGAAAGTTAGGGATGGGGATTAGTTTATATACGTACCTTCTTCTTCTACTGAGCTAGTGCCCACAGCAGGGCCTTCCACGTAGTTATGCTAAAGAAGTGTTTGAAAGGCTTGTGAAAACTGCAGGACACCATCTCTTAATGCACAGAAGATGTTTAAGGTCATAGAAGAACATAAAAAAATATCCTGAAAGAGATCATTCCACTGTTCACACATTCATTCCAGATACATCCTCAGAATCAGCACCATCCTATTTTTAAACATTTCATTTGTCAGCTTTTTATTATTTAAAAAAATGTCCAATTTGCTTCAAGTGCCTTAGGCAAAGTATGATCAACTTTATTGATGGCAGTGACATTGAATAAGGATGGACAGGGGCAGAGGAGCCAGAGCCCATTAAAATGGGCCCATGGATAAGGAGCGTGCTCAGCTCCACACTCGGCCACATGCAGGGCTTAGTGAACCGAAACCGGAAACAACCATGGACCGCCGCCGGATCACCCTCCGAGGCCGTGTCTTCACAGCCTGAGGGACTGAGTGGTGTGATGTCCAGACCATCAGTTCCCAGGGGACTTTCTGAACAATCATCTTGTCTTCAGCTTAGACTGTTTCCCTAAAGAATGCCAGGAAGGCTTGGTCCTTGACATTCTTCTGTGGGGATGTTAACTTGAGCACGCATAGATGTCACTGACTTTAGTTTTTTTATTTTTTAAAGATTTTATTTTTAGAGAAAGGGGAAGGGAGGGAGAAAGAGGGGGAGAGAAACATCGATGGGTGGTTGCCTGTCACATGCTCCTACTGGGATCCTGGCCCACAACCCAGACAATGTGCCCTGACTGGGAATCGAACTGGCGGCCCCCTTTGATTCACAGTCCAGTGCTTAATCCACTGAGCCACACCAGCCAGGGTAGATGTCGATGACTTTAAATAAGGGCTGTTAGTGGTCTGTGAGTGAGTATAGAAGTGACATAGATGGTACGTTAGGGAATAGAGAAGGCAAAAGAGAGCCCACGTGGTGTGCTATATAGTCTCTGCCATTAGCATGTAAACAAGTATTTGTCTATTATGTGAGCCAGACATCTGCACTTGACAATTTGCACAAAATGAAGTGGTAACAAGGAGCCTGGACACAATCTTATGTGCACTGAGGCTGGGAACCAAGTCAAGGGTAATCTAAAAATGTCAGATTAAAAATACTCTTTCCACGAGGAAGTTATCACATCTAAGCAAAGGCAACATTTTTTCTAGTTCTTTGAGACTGTGGTCATTGAACAGGGGTGGAGAAAAAGACAAGGCAGGTGGTATGGCAGTTATAGGGTTGTTCTAGTTGGGATTCTGGTGGACTTTTTAAGATCCCCAATCCTGCCCCTGTGGATGTACTAATCTTCTGGAATTAGCAGCAAGCTGCTGGGAGCCTCCACAGGCTGTGGCTACATTTAAGTCTTTGGGAGGTCTGGGTGAAAAGGAAGGGGGAGAGGCATCATGAAAGCCGGAGAAGGGAGGACTCAACGGATAGGATACCAAGGGAAACAACCAAATGGAAACATAAACACTTAGTAGCGCTAAGCCTATTCAACAAGTGGTGCTAAAGCAGCTGGACATCCATTGGCAGGAAATTTAAGAGAGACAGACAGAGAGCAGAAGAAAAGAATAGATCCTGGATCCATACCTCACACCTTATAAAAAAATGAACTCAAAATGGATCATGGATTTGCATGTAAAATATAAAGCTCTAAAACTTGTAGACAACTAGAAAATACTTGGGATTTATGGCTAGGCAAAGAACTCTTAGATGTGGCACTAAGAGCAAAATCCATAAAAGGATACATTGAGAATCAGACTTTATCGACTCTAGAAATTCTTCTCTGTGAAAGATCCTGCTAACAGGATGAAGAGATAAGCTACGGTCTTGGAGAAAATATATCCGAAGAAGAATTAGTATTTAGAATATAAAAATAACTTTCAAAACTCATCAGTTGAAAACCCCAAGTAATCCAATTATAATAGAAACACAAGGCATGCACAGATATTTATCAAAGAGAAGAAAATGATAGACACATGAAAAGATGTTTACCAACATTTGCCATGAAGGAAATATAAATTAAAACCACAGTGAGATATCACTGCATATGTATGAGAATTGCTAAAATTAATAATTAACTTGTGATACCATCCAACGCTGCCTAGGATGCAGAGAGACTGGTTCACTCACACATCGCTGGTGTCAATATGAAATACTGCAACCACTCAGGAACACAGTTTGGCAATTTTGATCAAACCAAACATGCATATATTATACAAATCAGAAGTTGCACTTTTGGACAATTCTCCCTGAGGAATTGAAACTTACGTGCACATTTGTACATGCATGTGTATAATAGCTTTATTTGTAATTGCCTGGATCTGAAAACAACCTGGATAGTCTTTGCCAGATGAGTGATAAACACGTTGTGGAACATCCCTACTATGGAATATATTTCAGCAATAAAAGGAGCGCATGATCAATACATGAAACAGCTTTGTGGGGGGAAAATCAAATTCCAAAAGGTTGTATACTATGTAATTTCACTCATATAATACACTTAAAATTAGGGAGTTGTAAGAATGGAGAACAGACTAGCGGTTGCCGGACATTGGTGATAAGGATTGGGGGATGGAAGGGACGGAGGAAGGTGTGGCTGTTAAAATAAAATGAAGGGGATCCTCATGGTGACAGAAATGTTTTGTAACTTGACAACATCCATGTCAATATCTTGGTTGTGATAGCATACTGAAGGTGTGTAAGGTGTTAACATTGGGGAAACCGTGCAAAGAGTACAGGGGATCTCTCTGTAGGATTTCTTAAAACTGCTCAGGAATGCATAGTTATCGCAACATTACGAGTTGAATTTTAAAAATGTGCCTAATAGCCCATAAAATTAAAAATAAATCAATTTATTATCTTTCAAAAGCCCCAAATCATGTATACGTTAGCTAGATTCTGGGGATACCAAGAAAAATGGATGTCAGGAGGCAATTGGGTATTATATTTTAGCTGTGGAATGCCTCTGAAGCATTTTAAGCAGAGGACTAGTAGGGTCAGACTTGTGTTGAATGAAAGTCGTGATTTCTCTGCGTGCCATGGATTTGAAGTGGCGGGCTGCTTTTGACTTGGGGAGGGATCCTGGAGAGGGACCAGAGAGAGGACGGCTGCCACCAGTGAGGATGTGCTAGGGGGCTGGGCTCTGAAGGCAGAGGCCTTGAGGATGCTGAGGAGGGCAAAACACAAGAAATGCATGGGTGGTGGATTAATAGCATGTAGAGACTGGTTGGGTTGGATTTGAGGCAAAGCTTGGGCAGAAAAGAACGAGAATCAAGGACTCAGAGTCTTCAGTCATTAGAGGCACGGTGGTACTTTTCAGTGATCATGTTGCAGGGATCAGGTTTAGGGGTAGGGGGAAGTAGGAAGAGGAGTCCAGGTGAGCTGCCCAGTACTGAGTGATTTCACACCCCCCTTATCTTTCTATTGAGGAAACTGGTCCGGAATGGTGACGTCACTGGGCTAGCATATAAATCTTGATTTCCTAACTCCACAAACTTAAATTCTCAAGGAAATACCATGCCCATTGTCCAGAAATTCCATCATCCCTGGAAGAGCTCCATGTCTTGAAGTATTTGTGAAATTAAGTGTAAGCAGCTGCCCGTATTTTATTGCTGCACTCTATCCGGGTGGAGTGGAGAGAATATCGTCGTGTTTGTGGATCCACTCAAACAGCCCAGGGCTCTGTCCCGGGAGGTGGTCCGGGTCCATGGGGTGTGCCAGGGGGCCACCTGTGATCGCTGCAGTGCTGACTCACACAGGCCCTATCCAGACTGTAGTCACAGGCTGTCATGCTGGTGGACCCCTAAGCAGAGACAGGTACTCTCAAGCAGAAGACTGTGTCCATGCAAAGAGCTGCAGTTCTTTCCCAGCCCTTGAACCAAAGAGTCTTGAGGCCTAGGGATGATCCCAAGGGTATCTTGGAGTCTATAGACGCTCTTCTGTGCTTTGCCTGTTGGTGAGAGAGAGTTCTGCCTACATTTCCCATTCTGTGTAGTTCCCTTCAAACAACACTGCAAGACTCAGAGAGAGGAGATTCTGACTCTGGACTCTTCATTTCAGAAGCCCTTACTGTTCTATCCTGAGAAACCCTGGGACTTTCCAGGGCTCTGGGATGGTATCAATGCCCCTAGCAACTGGCCTCCTGGTCAGGTCTCCCAGGAGCCCACAGGCTAAGCACACGAACTTGACATGGTTCACCTCTTGCCAAGTAGGAGCTGGTGTGAGTGGAGGTGAGTTCTATTGTGGCAGACACTCATCTTCATCGGCCAGCCATTTTTACCAGTGCCTTCGTATGAGCAGAGACACAATACCACACACAAACAAGCTGCCCAAGGTGTCATGTGAACACTCCCTTGCACTGCGGAGACCTATGGGAGTCAAAACATTTTGCTGATGCCCTATCATCTTTAAAGTTGGGTTTTATCCTTATATAAATACCAAATTACCCCGTGGTGTTTATTTAGCAAAATGCGCAGAAGGCCTTCAACGTGCTTTCGCGTGAGACTTTTTTCCGCCTTCGCCTACATCTGTCTCACTGTTTCTCCTGGTCCCCTCAGGGGAGTCGGCCTCAGTCTGGGAGGGGCCTCCTGATCCTGAGATGTGCTAAGTTTGGCCATGGGAAATGGAGCTCCTTCCTGGGAAAGACTATTTTTATTTTCAGGTGCTTGAATAGACATGGATAAGAAATTAAATCTGGCCGGGGGGTTGATGTTGGAGCTTGTGGGGAAAAGGGGCATATGGAAGGGTCACGGGCAGAGAGGAAAGCCTGGCTAGGATGCGCCCCCTAAGGTGATAAAAGAAGCTCTGGAAACTTGCCAGAGAAGATCAGCATGGCATTAGCAGCAGAAGAGAAGCGCCAGCCGCTGATGAAATGTGATCTTAAGGGAAAGCTCAAATTCAGTTACTCGTGGAGGGAAAGGACCAGCCGAGCCTAGTGAAGTGATTTGAAGTGGAGAGGCATAAACAGAAACCGTGGTTATATAACGCCGCTTACTTACCTGCTGCCCAAAGATACTTGGAGAGAAAACTGGCCTGCATGCGAGGCTCCTGACAGACGCACCGGCTTTGTTATTGCTGCCATTGCGTCCGGCCTATGAAGAAAACTCGTATGCATGGACCAGCCCATCTGCGTATTGGCAGATGGGACGGGAGCTGCCCGAGTAAAGAGCACAGTGTGATTTAGGGCTGGATACGAATGAACTTAGGATGAGTGTAAGTTCCAATACCATTGCGTTAATATGGCTAACTGTATGAATGGTTTTGGAATTGACTTGATTGTTTAAAAATTGTGCTAGTTGGTGGCTTTTCAAAAATAAAATTGACTGGATGACTTAAACAATAGAAGAGTTTTAAAAATTAATTCGATGATATTCAAGGCCTAAATTTCAATTTGTTTAAAATTAGACACGTCCTACTTCCCCTTTCGTAAACATGTTTATTTCTAAACATGGAACAGGCAAAAGCAGACAGAATTACAAATCTGACAAACCTGAACTCAAACTTTAGTCAAACCCTCTATTGTCTATGAATCACTGGGTAAGTCGCTTAGTACCTCAGTTTTCTCACTAGAAAAAAAAGGAGATAATAATATCTACCTCGTAAGACTATTGTGAAGATAATTACAAAGTGTCTAACGCACTGTTCAGCCTATTGTGGACATCCAGCAAAGGTGTGCTACATAATTATGTTTATTTTGTGCATAGTTATTTGGTGTCTAGGTGAAATGTTGAAAGGAACCTGGATAGGAGGACTGGACCTTCTAGGTGTATCCAACAGTGGGGAGAGGCACAGAGAAAATGACAGGCATGATAATTTGGGGACATTTTTTCACAACATTAATCTTGATCGGTAAGAAAATGAACAAGAAGTTAGATCATGGAGAGGCTTAGCTAATATTTAAATCCTTAGGTCAGTCATTGGCAAATGTTCTCTGTAAAAAGCCAGATAGTAAATATTTTGAGATTCATGGGCCATACAGTCTCTGTCACAAACACTTAATTCTGTCATGATAGCATGAGAAGAGCCATAGATACTACGTTAAGGAATAAATGTGTCCGTGTTTCAATAAAACTTTATTCATAAAACCAGGCAGTAGTCCTGATTCAGCCTGTGGGCCATAGGTTGCTAACACCTGGTTTAGGGGACAGAGTAAATCCAACATCTTAACTATTATTTATGTATTAAGAAATACACTGGTATTTTGCATTCTGAATTGCTGGGGTTAGAGATAACCCCAAACTACATTCACTCATTGAGTCATTTGATACATAATTGTGTGTCGACTATCCTTAACCACGGTTCGAGGTGCCAGAGAAATAGCTGTGAGCAAAATGTACATTTGTGGCTTTAGGGAGGTTGTGATCTGGTGGAATGAAAAAACTATATCTGACTATATCTGTCCCTACCCTTTTGTAGAAATCTTGCTCTATATAAACCACATTTATCAGTGTTTGCAGTAGTGCACATAGATTTTCCGCACCCAGTCTCCCTAGATCAGTAGGTAAAGGGTGGCCCTAGCATAGTGACTCTGGATATCAGCAAGACATTTGACAAAATAGCTCCTGATGTCGCAGTGGACTTGATGGAGCAATGTGGGCTGGATGATAATATAGCCCAGTGAACTGGAACCTGGATGAAAGACAGTACTCAATGAATGCTGATTGATTGATCACCAGCAACCTGGAGAGCAATCTCCAGTGACCTTCAGGGCCATGTCCTTGCTTCTGCGCTACCCAACCTTTCCATCAATGACTTAGATCAAAACATGGAAAGCTCGCTGATCAAATTTGCAGATGACATGAAGCAAAGAGGGAGACAGCTGACAGGGCCAAGATCTAAAACGATTTCGACAGGCTGGAACAATGGTCTGAATCTAACAAGATGAAATTTAATAGGGATAAATGGAGGGTCCTGCACTTGGGTTCAAAAGTCAAACTGTACATGAGATGGGGGAGAAGTGGTTGAACTGTAATACGTGGGAGAAAGTCTAGAGATTTCATTGACAGCAGACTCAGTGGGAGTCCACAGTGTGATGTGAATGTCAAAAAATGCTAGAGCGAGCCAACTCCATTGCTTTAAGGGCAGAGTCCAGAGCAAGCGGGGTGGCCATGCTGCAGCAGTGGGTGAGATCAGATCTTACTCACGTGTTGTTCTGAGTGTCAGATGCTAAGAGGGACCTGGGTAGTCTCAGCCTTGGTCAAAGGAAAAGACGTAGTGAGGAATGAGGAAACCTAAGAACTTGGGGATTGATTAAGAAAATAAAGTTATAAGCTGATTTAGTGGTCCTATGTCCTTCCACAGAGCACAATGTGGGAGAAAATAGCAAAATTAACTTGTTGCAGCTGCCTCTACTTCTCTTATAGACTCTTGTCTGCTCGGAGGATCAAAGGGTGAGCAAGTGTTTATTAAAGTGTGGCACCTTTTGACAAAAGGATTCTCCAGAGAACGTATGGGAGCATGTGATAAAGCGGCTTTATTTTAGCAAGCTCCCGTATCAGTTCCATGCCTTTGTAACACAGGAGCAAATATATTTTATTTATTTTGGTTAAGGTTTTTTAAACTTTTACCGAGTTTATTGGGGTGAACTTGGTTAATAAAATTATATAAGTTTCAAGTGCACAATTCTGTAATACATCACCTGTATAAGGTTTTGTGTGTTCACCATTCAAAGCCGAGTCTTTTCCATTACCATTTATCTCCCTTTTACCCTTTCCTACCTCCCGCACCTCCTTTCCCTCTTGTAATCACCATACTGTTGCTTGTGTCTATAAGTTTTCTTCTTAATATCTTCACTTTTTTCACCCAGACCCCCAATCTCCTCCTTTCTGACAGCTATCAGTCTGCTTTCTGTATCTATGAGCCATTAAAAAAAACCCAAATGTAATAATCCAGATATGAGACAGGTGGTGGGCAGAAAGGTATGCCTTCCGGCCTCCTGAGAAGCTGAGTTCTGAGGGTCAGTGTTCTGCTCCCCAAGGAAGAGATTTAACATGCGCTTCCCCAAGGAAGAGATTTAACATGCGCTCTCAGAGAAACTTCATGGAGTCAGAGACTCCAGAATGGGGAATTTAATTTTTTTTACTAGCTCTGAAAGTGTTCTCATTCAATCCTTGTTGCTGCAAATAATTCTAAAATGCATTTGTTTACTTTCTTGCCTCTGTAAAGGGAGAGGGAAAGGAAGGAAGGAAAGAAGGAAGGAGAATTCACTCCAAGATATTCTGCTAAATTTTAGGATAAAATTTGCCTAGTGGTCTGGTCCCTACATATCTACCCCCCATTATAAACATCATCTCTTCAGTCCAGTGACAGTGAACTCCTTTCAGTTCCACTGACTGGCCTTCAAGCTCAATACTGTCCCTTAAGTTTAGAATAGTTGGTCTCCCCATCATAACTCACTTCTGTTCTTGTCAGAAACAGTTAGAAGCCGCAGTTTCTGGGGAAACATCCCTGGTGCCCAAAGTCTAGGTAGAGCCCCATTCCAGGCTATCTGAGCACACCCCGTCCTTGTTAGAGCATCGTGCTCACTCACCCTGCTCCTCCGCAAGTCTGGCTGCTGTTGTGTCTTCCTTGTAAGTCCCAAGAGGACAGAAACCATGACTAATCTACTCACTGCTGTATCTCCAGCATTTGGTGCGAATATGTGTGTTCAATAGATTTGTTAAATTGAATTAATTCATTGGAGGTATTAAGGTATTTAGTGACATCATCTTGGGCATCAATAACAATGTACTAAACAAAAGATGGCACTAATACTATAGTAGTGACAGGAGCCATCTCTTCCAATGTGCTTTTACGATAGAATAAGAAAGTTAAATTCCTCTGAGGAAGATCCACTTGCTCAGGGCCACATAGGCATCAAGCGTGAAGCCAACACCGGACCCCATTCATCTTGTCTAGAAGGTTTTTCTGCCTCAACATGGCTGCCACTGCCAGACTGTGAAGTCACAGATTCCACTCTGGCAAAATCACATCTAAGAGGAGTATTTTATCTCTGAATTCAATGAAGACTGGAGCATTGGATTTGGCAAAAAGAGCAGGAATCAAGAATGGTGAGGCATTCAGAAGGACAGGCTGGAAGAGATCCCGGTCTGAAGCAAGGCGTGCCTTGGAATCGTCTGGCCAGGATGCTGGCCTGCCACTGGTCACTCAGCGTCACTGCCCTTGGACCTTGGATTCCTCCCCACAAGCTCACTGCCCTGGCTCCACTCTGCTCTCCTACCGAATGATTTCTCAACTGTCCCTGCATTTTATAATTTTACTCCTTTATGATCCAAAATCCAAGGTAGGAGCATACAATTAGCTGAGGTTATAGACCAGAAACCTGGGTGCTGAGAATGGGAAGAGAAAAAGTATCTAGCCCCATCCTGATTTCTACTATGTGAGGCAGGTATGACCAAGGACTTAGTCTGGTAAAGGTGCTCAGGTGCTGGGTAGTCAGGAAACATAGAAAACTCTGCCGAGTGGACACCTACTACATTGGTTTTGTCTCTGGGGTCTCCATCCCCCAGGTGATTTCTGGCACTGAGAATAATGACCTGAGAAGAAGTAATGCTTTTATGTCTACTTTTCATATTTCAACCGAAAAGTCTGTAATTGTCCCTTTCTTTCCTGTGTCTCCATTTTCCCGTATGAAAATGAGTGTGGTGTTTGGGCGGCCTCTCTCCAAGGGCTGTCCTTCCTCCAATGCTCAGCGGTTGCCTCACAGGCTCACTGTCCATGAGATATTGGTAACTTTTGGTGGGAAAGTATGTTTGTTAACTACCCTGACTCAGTAAGTGAAGTGTGGTGACTGCTGAACTTGCCTGGGTTATTGACACTCTCGTAGGGACTTTGTCATCATTCTGGCTGTCTACTTGCATTTTCCAGAACTTCTGAGAGAGGAGATATCTCAGAGATTGGGCTGGTGCGTTGGTCCCAAGACGTACTGAGGGGCATCTATTTCTGGCAAATATTCTGGGAGTAATTGCCAGCTTTGGTCATATAAATACATGTGATATCTCTCACATGCAGAATCTGCCAGATGGACTGGCTTTGAGAGAGAAATAGAAAGAGGAGTCAGAAAATGTTTGAGCTCAAGAGTTGCACTTCCCATGTTAGAGCGCAGGCAGCTTGTTGGCTGGGCTGGTCCCTTCACCCAGCGGCCTACCGGCTGGGGAACAAACAGCCCTTTCGGTCTATTCAGCACACATTGACATTACAGTTTTACGACTTTCAAAACTTCATCAAAGACAAAAGTCCCAAAGTGACCACCAGAAAGCTCATTGCTGCTCATTTTGACTGAAGCGTGGGGCTCCTCCACAGTCTGCTGGATCATTAGTATTCATGCCAGGCAGAGCATCTTCTTGACCCTTAAATGATTTAAAACCAACTAACAAACAAACCAAATGGCAACCCAGGAAAATTCTCCTCTTCCAGACAATGTGGAGCCATTATTCATTTAATAGTATAAACATTACTTTCTATCCCAGGGTTACTAACTTCTAAGCCTTTAATGGACTTCACATTGTACTTAGGGGATTAACAGAGAAAGTCGTAATTGATTCTCTTTGTTGGGGGAAATAAAGAAGACAAGTATTTACCTGGTCATGGGTTATGTTACCGATGGAATGTAAAGAGGCTCTCAATGTCTAGAGATGGAGGATTGTTTATTTCCTTCTTCTAAGACACATATTGTGATTAATTGTTAAAAGGCAAATCTACAAATCTGTGTTCCTTTAAGAGAGTGCTAGGTTCCAAGTAGCAGTTCTTTAAATATATGCATTTAAACATATTCACTGTACTTAATTGTGTACCTACTATGTGCCAGGCATTTTGTGGTCACTAGGTAGATGGTATATGTGCTATTGAATAGCAGAAATGCAATTTGACCTTTACTGGGGTAGCAAAGAAGAGCAGGCATTAAATTAATAATCACACACATAAATATAAAAGTCACAAATTGTGATAAATGCTAAAAGTAAGAAGAATGAATTATTATGGAAAAGAAGAACTGGGGGTGATGGAAGAGGTGGAAGGAGAGGACAGACAGTGGGATTAACTTCTTTGAGGAGAAAGTGGTTCAGTTTAGTTACTGTTGTTGAGTGTGTAATTAGATTCCTTCTGGTTTCTGAGCAGTGGTTATCTGGTACCACCTCATGAGTACTCAGGTGTGTGAGCCAGGGGTCAGTTAGGAAAACTGAACCACCACAAATGTCATGGGAGGAAGGGATTGAGCCTAGGAACTAAAGCTTGCATAGAGTAGGAGGGAAATGAAAGTCCAGAAGGTGAGAGTCAGAAGACCCAATAGTAGCTAGTGCTGTCTGAGGCAAGTCGGAACTCGTGGGGGCACATGGGAGGCTGTGCACGGCTGCTTGGTGAAGAAGAACCACAAAAGGGAAGCAGGTGGAGAGGTCTGTAGTAGCCATTAGCTTGGGGGCAACCCTGCTCCTATGGAACCTTGCCTCTCTGAGTTTGCAGCCAAGAATCTGGTGCTAAGCTCACAGATCCTCTCGGCCAATAGAAGGCAGGGTCAAAGGTTGTATAGACATACTGCAATCAGGACACAAGGGGGCGAGGGCAAGCTGGGGCATCCTGGAAACTCCTGCATCTCTCCATCACTCTGACCCTCCCGAGTACCGATCTTGGCATCACTTCCATTTGCCAAATGTAGGGTGGTAACCAACCATCCTGGTTTGCCCAAAATGTCCCCAGTTTTAGCACTGGAGGTGGATATCCTTGGCAACACTTCTGTCCTGGGCAAACGTAGGTAGTTGATGAACTTAAAAATCTCACATGAGTTCATCTCACTGACCAGCTCTGACCCAAAACCACATAGAAGAGGGGCACAGGGAAACGTAATCCCCACACTTTAGCAGGTGCTCTAGTGCCAAGTTGACCCGGGGAGTACAGCGTACAGGCTGTATCTCCTTTCAAAGTTCTGTGATGGCCAGTATCCAAACTGCACTATCTTTTAATCCATAATGTTTTCATCCTATTTAGTGTTCTCTTAAGGATTGTGACATTAGCTTAGTTCAAATTTAAAATAGGATGATTTGATGACAGAAGGAATTTTATACCCTTCCTGCCCCCCCCCCCCAACTAAATCCAAATGTTCCGTGGGCTAGTCTCTGCTCGGATTACTGTTGGTGTCACTCTGGTTGGTTGGCTTGGTCGATGAAAACCGAGGTGCTCCGGGTGGGCTTACTCTGCTGGCATTGGAACTGAGAACCGGTGCTACAGTTGTGAGCGCTCAGGATGAAGTGACACCTTGGAGCATTCTGATGGAGAGTTTGCCAGCTGGGAACAGAGGAGAAGTTAGTGGGATGCAGGGAGGCTCCATTATCATGTGTACCTGGGTCTTCCCAACAGCCCACTGTTAACTGCAGAGTAACCTGCCTTGAGCCCTAGGAATGCGCCAAGAGTTGTAGCAGTGTGAACATTGGTGACCAGTAGGAGGGGTGTTGCTGGTAAGGGAAAAGGAACAAAAACTAGTGAGAAAAGACAACTATAAGTTTTGAAATGAGGGGAGAAAGGAGATAAGCGCCGTGTGCGGCTGCCGGAACAATTCAATAATGTCTGAGGGGGACTAGGATTTATTGGCAAGGAAGTAGGGAAGCTTGGGGCCATTCGCTCAGGCTCAGCCCTTATAAATGATTTGGAGGACTTTGTAGCCTGGTAAGTAAGCCATAATGGTTTTTGTATTGAACTGTGGTACCCTCAGCCAACTTGAGGGAACCAAGATTCTCTAGAATTCAATTTACTTCGCATTAACGGGAGATCTGATGCTCATCTTCTTTAACTGCTTCTTTTATCTAAGCTGCTAAAGAGTCACATGGTTTAGGAAGAAAATTAAGAGATTTCGCATTTGTTGCTCTAAGCAAAATCATTTTGTTATCTACTTTAACGAGAGAGTGGATGAGTTTTCCTGTTTTAATAATCACTGCGTCTTAAACTTCTCTTCCATGAAGGCAATATCAACAAAAATTCTCCAGAGGCTTTATCTTGATGCAATTAGTTTTTCTCTTGCTACCATCTGAAGTCCTTGAAATAATTTTTAAAATAGTAGGAGACATGTCCTTTCTCTGAGCCCTCTGGGCATATGTAAGGAAAATAGACATGATGGCGTTGCTTTGAGAGATGGTCGGCATAATCTGAAGTCCTATCTTTATCTGAATTCACATTGAGTTTACTCAGCTATTTTATTTTATCTTCCTTAATCTTATTTTATCTTATTTTATTTTTCTTCCTGTATATAGAAGACATCTATGAATTTCTGTGCGTCCGGAAATCACTGGGGAGTGAATATATATATTTATTGTACTCCTATCAGTTGGAAATTCCTAAGAACCAGGAAACTTTATTCCAAAGTACTTTGAATCTAGTCTTTTTGGTAAATCTGTCTTGCATGATTGAAGAGAAACTGGTCCTCATTTCTGTAGTTCCACATTTTGCATCCGAAGTACCTAACGACCCCATCAAATGGTACTTTACCCAAGTTTGATAGGCAGCCCTGTCTCAGACTAAGGTTTAACAGCACACCTCTATATTTTAGGCACGTGTGTACACATTTAAAAAATCTTTACTTTGAAAGCATTTGAAAGAACTTGCAATGAAAGAAAAGTTTGAATTAACAACGTTCAAATGGGAGGAAAAGAAGAAAGAGAAGTGACAAGTCAAACACAAATTAATGGCAAACTTGAAACTGTACAAAAAGAACAGGAAACAGCACACTGTTTGAATTTTCTGACTAGATGAGATACATACATTGTCTTCAGGGAAGCAAAACACTTCTCCTAGATATAGGTATTGGAGGTAGAGTTCACATCGGGATATAATGCACATTGTCTTTAATAATGATTTTGTAGGTTATGCTGACATATAGTTATAGGGCTAAATTTTATTGACCCTTGCTAGAAAATAAGGATGCAGTATTAAACAAATTTCAGTAAAGAGGTTTCTTTATGAAGCTGGTCTAATAAAATCCAGGTAAGTTGCTTTCAGGATGGATATTCATAGACAGCACCAAATGATGAGCACTAAGGAGGGCAGGTCCTGCAGGCCACGGACATGCAAGCAATAAAATTTAAGCCATTGCAATTCCTTGAAAATTCATTATTGTTGTATATTTGGTATATTTCAAGAGGAAGTTATCACTGATGTTTTATAATAAGTTGATTTTTTTGTGCAATATTAACTATTACAATAGGAATAATGCATTACATTTATACATTTCTCACAGACTTAAAAAAAAAAACCTGATTCATTCTCATGTTGAAGAGTTACTGGGAAACTCCTTGAGACCTTCTTGCCCAGGACTGGGAAGCACTTCTGCCGCTCCAGTGGGTTCTCAGCGTCTCTTCTTTTCTTTTCTCTCTGCGAACTCTAAGGAGTCGGGCTGCTCCCTTCAACTCTCACCATCTACTCCAACCCCTGGGATTCTTCTCCTCTCATACCTGACTTCAGAATCAAAGACACTTCCCAAATATTCTTGTTTCCATGCAGCGTCCTTGGCAGCACAGCATCTCAAAAACAAAAGCAAAAACCAAAAATAAAGCAAAAAAAAAAAAAAAAACCAACGAAGTAGTGTAGAACACCTTGCCTCACCTTACCTATCAATTGAAGTTGAGATACCCCTCTTCTCCCAAAGTTCAGACTTTATGAAACTGTATTGGTAAATATAATGCAATTGTCATAATTGCTTCTGCAGCTAATGACCCTTCACATTGCACATAGGCCTTGACCGTTCTTCAGCTGTTTACCTTGTTGGCCAGGCCCTCTTCCATCCTCTCCCCTCCCTCTCCAGGGTTGTGCTTTGATTAATCTAC
This sequence comes from Anoura caudifer, assembly GCA_004027475.1. Taxonomy (NCBI): domain Eukaryota; kingdom Metazoa; phylum Chordata; class Mammalia; order Chiroptera; family Phyllostomidae; genus Anoura; species Anoura caudifer. Next base: position 770,334 of record PVKU01000061.1, on the reverse strand, counting down.
AAGATGCTCCTCTGTGGAATTATCAATATTAATTTGGGGGCATTTATCCCATTTTTTCCCTAAACTTTATCTTGTCTCCCTCTCCCTACATATGAGCTGGGACAAAAGTAGGTTTACCATTGTTGGTATAAAAAAATAATACAGTAATTCATAAATAATAATAGAAGAATAAACTCTGCTTCATGCCTTCACAACTGTAAACATACTTTTGCCCCACCGTGGGCATAGTCTGTCTAGATGATGCCATTCACTCCTATGACTTCATGCACATCAGACTCATTTATTCCAACTCCTTCTCTGTATGTCCTGAACATATTTCTTGCTTAGCTCAAGTATCATGTATCTTACTGCTTATTGTGTACCTTTAAGGTGATACTCCCCAGGTATGAGACTGAACTTTCCATACTCAGTCCCAATCCCACCCATCCCCATCTTTTCTCTGGGGAATAGCACCAGTCTCTCTGTTCAGGCACCCAAGGCAGAAAATTCAGAATTATGTTATACTTGCTCCTTCTTTCTACTCTGATATGTAAAGGCTCAATAATATTGAAACTCCAGATTTCTCTGAACCGTATGTCATATACTGGCCAAAAGTGGGAATGGATCCTGTGGGCGCTAGCCGGGTGGTGGACATGCAGGGTTGGAAAGGAAGACTCTGTCACTATGCTGTCGCTCCACACAGGGTCCCCATATAAGCAGGATCAGCACCACCTGGGAAATTGTTAGAAATGAAAATTCTTAGGCCCCACCCAAACATAGATCAGAAGCTCTGGGGATGAGTCCCAGACATTTTTAATGTAACAAAGTGTTCGGGGGAAGTAGAATGCACACTCGCATTTGAGAATTGCTGCAATTCAGAATTTAACTCTCTGGCAGGGGCGTTGGAGCCTCCCTGATGCACTGGCCCTCATCGACTGAAGCGGAGATGCAAAACCTGCCTAGGAAGATGTTAAGGAAGGGGTCGAATGCTAGAAGAGATGAACAGGCTACAAGGGACTTATTGAGTAAGACTCAGGAACACACTAAGTGGCTACATTCCTTGGGTGACTCAAGAGGCCATTAGCTTCACTAAGGCAATAAGAAATGTGCTGGAAAGCGAGTGCCAGCAACTCCAAGTTCAGTTCTGTTTTCTGTAGCCTAGTCTGACTCTGAGCTCTGTAAAGTCAAGAAAGATCATAAAATTTTGAATATGTAGAAGCCAGTGCCTGTGGCAGTATTTAACCATCAGAGGCAAGAGGGAATAAATTACTAGATTAGACATCAAGGTCAGAATTGCAACCAGAAGTCCTGGCCTACAGGGATCGATGGCAGTAACAAATAAACAGGCCATATGGTTCTTAGAAGCAAAATGAGATGATGGTCAGCCAAGAAGCCGCAATGACGTGTGTGTGTGCACATGCGTGCATGCAGGTATAAACGGATGAGCGGGAAGCTGATGTCCGTTGCCTCAATGATAAGTTGTGACTCCTTACACAGTTTCTGTATCTGACTTAACTCTCAAAACCAAAGTCCATGAACTGAAGGAAAGGCCAGCTCCCCCTGAGGAAGGACCCTACAATGCCACAGCAATGCCAAGTGTATATAGTAACGATTCCTTCAGTACTTTCCCAAAGTGACATACGGCTATTTACAGGCTTCGTTTTGTGCTGAGAAAAGGAATTTCCAGATGGTTGAAGTCTACTGGACATCAGGTCTGAGCTCACACTGATACTAGGAGCTTCACGACAGAGTCATCACCTTCCGTTGGAGTAGCGGCACCGGAAAGCAGGTGGCAAATGCAGTTCTGTGCTAGGCCTGTCTCACCAGGGGCCCAGTGGATCCACAGATCCGCCCGGTGGATGCTTTTTCTCAGAAAGTGGTAAAACCTCACCAGAGTTCCCTGACCTTCGGAATAACAGAAATTATTAAAGGAAAGGTCAAGGTGAAGTCTAAATGTTTCTACTCCATCTAATATACCACTCCCTGCTCCAGCCAAAATGGTAATGCAAAAGCAATACAATAGCCCAAATGGAATGGGAGGAGTCAATGCCATTGCCAAGTACTAAATACAGGATTCAGGATGTTGGCCCACCTTATACCTAGATTTAAGCAGCCATCAAAGCTGTTCCTGTCACACACTTACCTCCGAGACAAAACCAGAGCTGTTGCTGCTAAACCAGGGTTGCTGCTAAGGATCTGTGGTCACTCTTTCTCTCCTTTAGGTCAACTGCTCAAGATTTATAGTCCATAATAAGAACTTCTAATCTGTTCAACTAAGGTGACACTCTTCTGCTGGGGGAGGGAGTAATGAAGGGTACAGTGGAGAAGGAAAGAGGAGAAAATTAGCTGCCACAGCCACCGTGGATAAAAGTCAGAGATCAGGGTTGGGGGAGTGTTCTTGGGTGGAAATAACGGAACAGGCAGGGACCAGGCCATGTAGGATATTTAGACCCTGGTTAGGATTTTAACATTTTATAGGCCAATTCAAAACTATTGAAATATTGCAAAGAAAGAGCATGACACAGAAAATCCAGCCTTTTGCAAAGATTACTCGAGGTGCCTTTTGTAGAAGGGATTGGTGTGGCATGACCAGGTGTAGAGAATTTCCGCAGAGGACAGGTTGTGTGAGTTCTTTCAGGGCCTGACAGTGGCTTAGGCTAGAAAATGAAGTGGAAACAAAGGGTGGTTTTGTAAAATAATAAAACTATTATATTTAATTGCCTTTAGGGCCAGTGGGGTAGCATTTATAAGGTAGCATCCAGAGATGGCCAGGATCCAGGGGTGCACCATGGGTGGGGCTCTGAGGCCATCTAACCTAGGCTTAGACGATAAGGAGGTGTGTCGTCTGTAAAGTATTTAAAATGGCGATACGACCCGCCACAGACAACCTGTTCTTCATTGTCATTATGCTCCAGAAGTGTTTTCTTTTTCCTCTTTTTTATTATTGTTCAATTAATAACGGGAGACAGTTGTCCCCATTTTCCACCCCATTACTCTCCCCCTGCCCTACCCACCCCCACCTCCTACATTAATTTAAAAAATTTCATATATAATTTACATAGAAAAGTCACTTATTTTAATGTCATGAGTTTTGACACATTCACACTTCTGTGCAAGAACCACTACAAATATATATACTATTTATACATAATATATAACTTATATATAATTCATATATAATATATAGTGTGTATATTTAATTCAATTTATATATATAATATTTATGTATGTATCCCATAGGGATTTATTTTTATTTTGTTTGGTGTATAGTTCAATGAATTTTCAGATCTGTTTTAACTCAGGGAACCATCACTATAATAAGAATATGCAAATTCCACCATATCAAACATTTTTCTCATGTTAGTGATAAAACAGTTTTCTTGGTAAAATCTTTTATTGGTCTAGATTCTAGCAATTCCTATAGTTACAATTGAATGTGTGTGTGTGTGTGTGTGTGTGTATGATATATAACTTTAAATGAGCACATGTTTGTAATTGTCCTTGACAGTCTGTCTACAAGGAGGTTACTTTGGAATTCTCTCAGGTTCACATCTCACTCTGCACACCTCGCATGTGTGAACTCGATCGTATGAATTCATTTCGGCATAAGGTCATAAAGGTACTGGGTCCCTTAGTCCACTTTGGGCAGATTTTGCATTTCCAATCCCAGTTATACTGCGTATGTCTGCATTTAAACAATTGACATGAAATAAAAAATGACAGCCCAGTGATGGTAAAGCCAAAACCCCCCCCAAAACCAACCCCAAACTTAAATTATTTCAATTCTGTCATTCTAAGTGATCCCTTGGAATTTTTATTTGTGTTTTAAAATTTTTTGACAGTGGAACAATCGAAACCAGCTAGAACAGGCGCTGAAGAAGTAATTACATGCACAGGATTACAGTTTCTGTTTTTTTTGTGAAATGTGATTTTTAGCAATTTCTGCCAAATACTTCCTTTGTTTAAGACTTCTCTTAACTATTTGTATATCTGTTGTTTCTTGTCAAAGAAAAAAATTGAAAATTAAAATAACAGTGCTTCAACTATGAGTGAGTGAAGATTGACAAATCTTCTTCATTACCTATGAATATATGAAGATCAATTTTGACTTTGACAGATTTGTAGAATCTGAGGCTCAGAAACAGAAACTAAATTATTATTCATTTTACAACCAACATGTAGATGTAATTTTTCCCATTTCCGATAAAAAAGAAATTGATGTACTCTACAGGTATGAAACAATTATTTTTTTATTTTACCAAACACATAATTTAATTTTAATCAACTATATGAATTATTTACTTTCTAGCATGAATATGCATATGCAAAGTCTAGCCAAACATTTTTTAATGTCTGCATTTCTGTTGTAATCTTTATCATTATTCATTCCATTTCATGATTATTACCGACGACAGTTTTGTTTGTTGAGAAGGGGTTTGTTATTCCTGGTGTGAAATATCCTGGGCGTGGGGCCCAAAGCCCATTTCTGGTTTTCCAAGGTGAGCAGCTTGGTGCAGGAAGGGGCTATTTGGTTAGCTGGGGATCACTGGAAGGGAACCAAGCTGAAAGATGACCATATTGCTGGGACTTACTGGGTTTGAAGGTGTCGCAGAAAGATTCATTAGAAGATACCATGTGGGCAGATGGATGTAAGACCCTGAAGCTCAGAAGAGAGGCTTAGCCTAATGTATCTGCTTGTTAGTCATCAAGGCCCAGAAAGATACTGAAGCAGTGAGGACAGATAGGGCCACCTAGGGAAAACATGCCTAATGAGAATTTAAGATGGCCCGGAACTGATTTATGAGGAACAGCAGCATCCAAAAGTGGATGAGGATGAGGCAGCAACGAGAACTGGGGAGAAGTGATCAGAAAGTAGGAAGAAAAGGAGGAAACATGAGTTGTCACAGCAGCTGATGAATAGGTCAAGGACCAACCCATGACAAAAGTGACTAAGGGACCGGGTAAGAAGAGAACAGGTACACGCAGGACTTGAGAGATAGAACTTTTTGCTCACATTGCAGGAGCGGCTTCAGGAAGTGCTGTGTATTGAGGTGGCATGTGAAACAGCTGAGGGGGAAATAGAAATTAAAGCATTAGGTGCAGGGAATGAAGGCACCTGTTTGAAGAACTTTGAGACTGGGAGAAGAGAGTCGCTCTAGTAGTAGCTGGAGTTAGCTGAAATGAAGGATCCTGGGAGAGGGAGAGGCTAAGTGGAGGGCATGGAGGGAGAAACAGATAGTGTGTGATTTCTTTGGTGAAAGAAACCTCAACGGACCTAGAGGAATTGGCCACTTAAAGGGTAATAGGAAGAGGGAAGAGGGAAGAAAATATATGTGAAGATGCAGATAATGTCAGTTAAATATGTTACTGAAAATAAACCTACCAAAATTTTTATTGGTTTAGTAGAATATGACTTGTTATTCCCCATGATCTTACCACACTTTTTCATTTTTTAAAATATATTTTTTTAGATTTTATTTATTTGCTTTTAGAGAAAGGAGAAGAGTGGGAGAGAAACATCAGTGTGAGAGAGATACATTGATTGGTTGCCTCTCCCACGCCCCCAACTAGGGACCTGGCCCACAACCCGGACTGGGAATTGAACTGGCAACCTTTCAGTTCACAGGCTGGTCCTTAGTCCACTGAGCTGCACCGGCCAGGGTCACACTTTTTCCTTTTGGTCTTAAATCTAGGAGTCTGAGGGCTTTAGAAAGCTAATGATATCATTTTGAATTCTGTAGCTTTAATTAATCTTTTCAAGTGATATTATACAAAAGCAGTATAAAGCATTAGCCTTGGGTCATATGACAATCATCCAAACCATTGTTTTCTAAAGTGGTGCCAAAACCCTCATTTTTTTCCATTCTTTTTTGTTCTGCGACAGAAAACTTCCATAATTTTATTTTGAAATGTATTAAGTTACCATTTTACTTTTTATTAGTGTCCAAGAAAATAATTCCCTGTGTTATTTATACTAAGTGGTGCTATATTTTTAAATGCCACAGTACTATTTGTAACATTATAGACATGGATCTATTAATCTTCTGCTAAATCTCAGTGAGACTTATAGTAGTTCATTTGGACTGTATCATATCAGTTTATGTTGTGTTTGCATATTTGATTTTATCATGTGCTCCAAAGCTATTGTAGAATGCAGGTTTTCCCCACTAGTCTGTTTCTCCTTTCTTCCTGGTCGCATGGCTACTCAGCTAGATGCTACATTTCTCCATATTTCTCCACTCATGCTCATCTTTCCTTGGTGCTGGGTGGACATGTCAGCCACTGTGGAAACCTTGGTACGCTTGATGTCCCACTGGCCAGGTACCTGGGTCACTTCACAGAGCAGAGATTGACTCTCCATACTGACTGTCTTCTTTCTTGTTTGAGCCGCTCAGTTTTTAAAAAAATTTTTTTTAAAGATTTTATTTATTTTATCTTTAGAGGGGAAGGGAAGGAGAGAGGGAGAAACATCAATGTGTGGTTGCCTTTCATGCATCCCCTGCAGGGAAGTGGCCTGCAGCCCTGGCATATGCCCCAACTGGGAATCGAACCTCAATTCTTTGGTTCACAGGCCCGTGCTCAATCCACTGAGCTACACCAGCCAGGGCTGAGCCGCTCAGTTTTGACATGGAAGCTTAGACTTGATACAACTAAAATAAAAATTAGTACCTGAAAGTAAAATTCCGACAAAACAAAAACCTAAAACAGTGTATATGTCATCCCCTGCGAGGCTAGGCTAGCTATTGGGTGGTGAAGAAATATCATGGATCTTGCAGACTGAAAAGCAGATGCACATGCCATGCCATCACAAAGGGTTTGTTTAAAAACTATTATTTGTGGCAACTCAGAAAGCCGCCCACGTGCCTATGGGGATGCTAATTTTATGGAGAGCAGTTGGATAGAGCTCTCATGTTATGGTACATGGACTGCTCCTTTGCTTCTTTTAGATAGTTGAAGCAAAGAAAGGCGGCTGCAGGCAAGGATTGAAAAGTTAGTAACCAGTGTTTGAAAATACAAGCACTTTGGTATCACAAAGAACCAGAGCTAAAACTGTTCGTGTAAAGCCTTTCACGAAACCCGGCCATTAAGACTTTCAGCCGAATGAAGGGATAGAGGCAGCCTTGTGCCAGGAAATCTGATTAGTATTGATATCTAGTTAGGTTTTTTGTTTCAGATTTCTGTAGGTGCTCCCGGTTAAAATGAGGAAGGGGGAATGGGCTCAAAACTGATTCTGGCGTGTCAGGCAGACTTCGGGAGGTGATGTCCCAACAGGGAATATTCTGGACCTGATGAAGAAAGAGAACTGCATATCACCTAAAGGTCCAGGATTTGGGGATAAAATAACTGGAATAACCAGAGGGGACCTGGTATTGTCTCCTTAGGAGGAAAAAGTGTGTGTTCGGGAAGAAGAGTGCAGATTTTCACTATCTGACAAGCCAGAATGACAGGCGGTAGCAGATTGCAGGTTGCTGCTTACAAGTGCCGGCACCCAGCTGAGCACCAGCAACCCCAGCCAAGGTGGGCAAGTTTCTACTATTCCCTACATGTATGGCTTCCTGTTGGCCGTTGTGAGTGGGAGGTTAACATGATTGTCTTTTTATTATTTAATTTATTAATATAGCAGTTATTCATATGTATATATGCATGGATAAATTTTTCTGATGTTGTACTAGCCTTCCATCCTTAAAGAAAAATCTTTTCTTGGGCAAGATTAAATCTAGACACATTGTGAGATTTGGTTTGCCAATATTGTATTAGGGTTTTTCCATCCATGTTCTTAAGTATGATAGGTCTATAATTATCTAGTTCTCTACTTATCTAATATCTGTGTCAAGATTAAATCAGTTTCATAAAAGGAATTCGGTATTCTTTTTAACCTATTTCTGTTCTATTTCTGATACTGACTTGAAGGATTATCTCTTTGTAAAATTCTTTTATCAATCTGACCTCTAGCTTCTTCTTTTTTTTTTTTTTGAACACAAGTTATGTGGCTCCTTTATTATTTAAATATGCTCAACGAGATCTAAATGAACACATCGTGACTGAATGGTTTTAAATTGCTGTTCAGTTACAGTTGTCCTACACTTTCCCCTGTTACTCTCCCCTGCCCTCGCCCCCCTCCCCCAATGCAGATTGGTGCAACCACTGTGGAAAGCAGTGTGGAATATAGAATTTCCTCAAAAAAACTAAAAATGGAACTGACCTCTATCTTCTACTCACCCTCCTTTCAGTTCCTTCTACTCCAGTAACACTGGTCCCTTTGTTGGACCTGGAACATTCTGGGAAACAGTTGGCCCTAGCATTTTGCTCTCCCAATTTTCTCTTCTTGAAATGCTCTCCTCCTAAATATCAACATGGCTGATTTCCTTCCTTCTGAACCTGCCTTCTCAGAGACCCCAACCTTGACCTTCAATCTACAATATCAGACAAAATGTCCCGGCTGGTGTGGCTCAGTGGATTGAGTGCTGGCCTGCAAAGCAAAGGCTCACCAGTGTGATTCCCAGTCAGGGCACATGCCTGGGATGTGGGCCAGGTCCCCCGTAGGGGATGCATGAGACACAACCACACACTGATGTTTCTCTCCCCCTCTTCCTCCCTTCCTCTTTCTCTCTAAAAAATAAATAAATGAAATCTTTTAAAATTTTTCTGAAAATATTAGACAAAGCTGTCCATCATACCCACCCTGCTTCTTTCCACCTCTGTCCAGAAATTCTATCTCCCTCACTCTGTCTGATCTCTTTAATACTCTATCACCTGCTAGCACACAGTACAGTTTTTATTATTAAATCATCACACTGCATATCCATTAACATCCCAGAGAGGAAAAACTTAGATTTTTTTTATTAAGTAAATTTGGGTAATTTATACTTTTCCATGAGGTTGCCAATTCCTCTAAGTTGTAACATTTGTTAGAAAATGTTATTCAAACTAATTTCATAAGAATTTAAGAATATATATGACATATCCTGCTTTTTTCATTCCTAATTTGTCTCTCTTTCCACATTCTTTGATCACCCTTAATTCAGGATAGTTCGTTCGGTGACTATTTCCAAAGGATTAGCTTTGAATGTGCTTATTTCCTTTAATTTTCCCCATTTTTACTAATTCACCCTATTATCTATATTATGTTTTCTTCACTCTTTTGGCTCATGCTATTTTTCAAGCTTCTTGAATTGAAGAGTTAACTTGCTTATTTTCAATAGCCTTTTTTTAAAGTGCTTTTAGTGTTATAATGAGATTTTAGTGCAACATATGCTACATCCCACAAGTGTTGATGTGTGATTCATTTATTGTCATTGGGCTTTATATATGTTACAATTTCCATTGTGTTCCCCGATCCATTAGTTATGTAGGAGTGTGTGAGGTTTTGAGGGGGCTGTCACTTACTGCTGAGTTCTAATTTTTCAGTATCGTGGACAGAGATCATAGATTGTGCAATATTGACTATTTAAAATGTTTAAGGGTTATTCTATTATCTAGTACTGACTCAAATTTGTAAATATTCTTTGTATACCAAGGTTTTGTGGGGTTTTTGTTTTTGTTTTTGTTTTTGTTTTGTGTGTACCAATCTTGTTAATTCTGTTGCTCCTTTCTTTATTTCCGGATTTTGGGCAGAAAAAATTCTAATAAGAATGTGGAAAATTGACCACAATATTTCCTTGGGGTCAATTTGGCTTTTAATAATGTCAGTTTGGGGCTAACAAATATATCAGAGATGCTGGAAAGAGCACCTAGGTTCTCGATTGTTAAGTAGAATTCTGCGTTTCCCACTTACGGATTCGTATTCTGCCCCATTTCTAACGATGTCTTCCTTAAATTCTCTTTGATAGTAACGTTGACACACAAGTCTTATTTTGGACAGGAGTTTCTGGTATATTTATTTCTGTCCATTTATGTTACATCTGTCTGTGTCATTCTGTTTTACAGAAATGTTTCTGTTTTAGTAACCTATTGCCTCCACTAACCTAACAAGAGTTGTTTTGTTGTAATGCCACATGTTTCCAGTTATTTCCATCATCATTCCTTTTATATTTTTCCTTTTTTTATTGACTGTAATCTTTATTTTTTCTTTAGTTACCTTTCCAATTTAAATATATCACTGTTTTTTTTAACTTTTCCTATTTACCTTAACTGTAACCTTATAACTAACATCATTTCTAAGTGTATATATCTCTGTCCTCCTTCAAATAAAGCAAGAATTTTTCACATTATTCACCCCAACTCTGGATTAAAAGTTGGCCCAACACAGAATTTTTTTACTGGTAATTACTTTTCTTCAGGTTACTTCTGTCAGATTTTTAATGCTTTGGCATCCAGTATGACTAATGACTGCTGTTACTTTGTCTTTCCATGAAGTTAAAATGGCTTTTCTCTCTGTTACCTTTTATTATTATTATTATTATTTATTATTAATCCTCACCTTTTAATATTTTCTCTTTATCCTTGAGCTTCTGAAATTTTCACTAAGAAATGTTTGCGTGTGGATCTATTTTTATTCATCTTTAGAGCTTCCATCTGTCTTCTTATATTATCGGTCTGTTCTTACATGTTGTCTAAGTTTTCTGTTAGAGCCCTTAACACTTTAGCCATAGATATTCGGCACTCCTGTCTGATAGTTCCAAAATCTGTGCCATATCTGCTTGTGGATCTGATGTCTAGTTTGCCTCTTCAGACAGAGCGTGCATGTGTGTGTGGGGTGTGTATGTTTGCCTTTTCACATGCCTTGTAGGTTTTTGTGCAGAGCGGGACACGATGTATTGCCTCATGGAAACTGAGGTGTGGGCCTGTAGTGTAAGACTGTTGTGTTAATCTGGCCAGGAGCTGGCTGTGTTTCATGCTGGCTGTCACTGTAAGTGCCAGAGGTTCCAGTTTCTCCAGCATCCTTGCTTTTGTTCTCTCGATTTTGGGATTCGCTAGGTACCCCTTCCCAGATGGAACCTGGGGCTTGCAGCTCTGGCACTTGTCACCCGCTGTTATTATACTGGACTCCCGCTCGTGTGATAAAGTGGAATGAGAGACACTCTATAATTTTCTGATTAAATCTCAGTCTCCTAATGGGCTGATGTCCCTGAGCTATGACCACCCCAAGTGTTTCTAGAAGTGTCCCCCTCTTAGGTAAAACAGGAGGAACATCAGAAATGCCTTTCTCCGAGGTGGGCTTTAGCTATGGCTATTCCCCTGGTAAAAGCAGTTTCCCCTAGGGTACCGAGTTTTTGTGGAGGATGCTTTGCGTGCATTTCACGGTGGTTAATCTTCTCTACACCCTGATAAAGCCAACAGGGGATCTTCCCAGTCTCTTCACCAGGAGTACCGGGTGGGCTCCTGGAGATAAAGCCCGTGAAACTATGCGGTGCCCCCTTAGGCTGGCCCCCCCCCCAGAGGCACTCACCCACACTCTAGTCCACACTCAGCCTGCAGCCATTCTTCTGAATCACCACGCATGTATTCCTACCAGTTCATAGCTCCACTCGCGTCCGTGCCAAGAAAGCAGCTCTCGGGTGCTCCGGCTTTGAACTGATCTCTGTCTGCAGTGTTCGCAGGTGGAGGCTGGTCCTGCCGCCTCAGTTCTCTGACAGACGTGAGAATGTTGTTGATTATCTGCAGTTCAGCTTTTTTTGTTGTTGTGAGGATGAAACCGATAACTTCTACGCTCTTTACATATCAGAGCTGAATATTTTAAATCATTTTGAAATTTACTTTATTGTTTTAGGAAGTGTTTGACTTCAGGCTTTGCTTTTCCCCTTTTTTAATGTAACTGACAGGGGTTGGAAACCCCACCCAGTCACCACGTCCAGGGAGGAAGTTCGGCTCCGATCCCCGCCTTGTGAAGGGCCCGGTTTGTTCCCTGTGTCTGGTGGGAGCTCTGGCCCGGGTCTGCCAGGCCCCAGTCCCAGCAACTGTCGGGGCAGGAGCTTTGGCCTTCGCTTTACTGTTGTTCTATTTCTGGTCCGCGCGATTGTTTCACTGGCGTAGAGCTACAGCTATTTAAATAATGGTTTTATGTTTTATCTCTCACCATTATGATACAGGAGGACAGATTTAAAACCTGGGCTAATTGCCATTATGTTGACCTGAACTTGGACTTTTGGACTTGGTGTGATGTAAATAATCATATACCCCAGTTGCATTCAGCCCCTTTTGGACCAAAATTTTCCACGGTGGATAAAATATTACAGAATAAAATTAAGTCTAACAATCTACTCAAAGGGATCTTCCTTAGTTTCTACAAGAGACTGTATTGCCATGTTGCCTTATAAACTGTCTTCAGTTTATTATGTCACTGCGTATCTAACTTCTAAATATTTTACTATCTGAAAGTCTTCCCCTGCCTCTTGGAGTTATGACAGGGCAAAAACATGACCAGAATTGGTCACGGAGTTATTTAAATGCCTGATAGAGTTTATTACATGCTGGTCCCTTCTGAAAACAAAGGACAAAAATAGTCGTGTTTTCATGTCTTCAAATGGTAATTATAGGTCAGACACTATTACAGAAAAAGTAAATAGCCCATCGTATTTTTCACATCTTTTGGGCTTAGGTCCTATAAATGATTAGAAAACATAATAACATTTGCCCCAGTATGAAATTGACTTAGAGTTGTGAGTCTTCAAACTTTCTGGGAGACTTTTTCCATTTCCCAGCTGTGCACATAGCTGCCTTTTAGGATCTACAGACCAATGGGTGATGTGGGAGGAGCCAAACTTGGAAGCTTTGCCAACTGTTTTTAGAAGTGATTCTTCTCTAAGCACTTTCCCAAGGAAATAAAATGATATCTTTATGGTTAAAATGATCATGCACTTAACATAATAGTTGATGCTTGCAGAGTGTCTTTCTCTTGAATGTGAATTATAACCAAGACAAATGGTTGCTTTAGCTTACAGACGGAAAATCACAGAAATGGGAAGTTTCATTTGGCTGCTCTGTTCACAGAGCCAGAAATGCATGCTGAAGCTCATGTGAGAGCCCGGGACTTCAGGGAGAATCCTTTTCCTTTTCATTTTGGGTCAATCTCTGCCTCCATGAGCCAACTAAACCCTCTCTGATCCCCCCGAGAGTACTGGCCTCTAACTTGCTCCTCTCCTTCTGCCCTGGACTGGTGCTTTTGCCAGAATCATGGAAAATGCACTAAAGAAAGCAAAGATAAGGAAATGAAATGAGAATTTTATTTCAATGCCTTAGAGCCTCTAGCTTATGCAGTGCGTGTCTGCTCCAGATGTGCATGGGAAAGTGACGCCCTGCCCAGCCGCGAACTCTGCGTGGGGACTTACAATCTCACCTTCTCTGCTCCCTTTCCGTTTGCCCCCCTAGAAGCTACTTGACAGTTGAGGCTGGCAGACTTGAATTCCACCGTGACACTTAGAAAGTCATCCGTGGGGAACTCTGCGACCAGCATGGCTATTTCAGGGAAGAGAAAGGCACAAAGGGGTTTGCTCCTTGCCAAGTGCATTGTTCTGGGATGAGAAGGCTGGAGGAGGAGAAAGGATGCTTTGCTCCTGAAGTGCCTGCCTTTTCAGTGCGAGGCAAGCTGCTGCTATTATTTCATCTATGATCTACGTTGGTAAAGACACGTAATAGACATTTTATATAATGCGATGTAAGAAGAAGTCAGAAAACCAGAAAGTCCTCTGACAGGAACACCTTACCACTTGAGGCTAAAGAAAATGTCCTTGTGAAATGAGCATTGTGCCTTTTGTAAAGACTGTCCCTTCGTTTCCTGAAGTTTACCCGGCAGGCGTAGCATTTCATTCCATCTCACATAGCGACTGATTGCTGGGGGCAGCGTGTTCCTTTAAAAGTCACGCTTTTACTGCTTTTCGGTAATTGCATTCTGTATGTGCAATGATCTGAAAGCTATTTGAGGGAAAAGAGCATAATATTACACATGTGTTAGAGAAAGATGCCAAACCTCTGCCCCATTTCCTGAGGCTTGAGCATCCGCGTGGTGCTGATCCGATAATACGATAGACGCAATTTTAATTTGTATTACTCTGGTTTGCAATTTATACAGACCGTTTGAAAAAGAAAAATAGACCTATTTAAATCCTTCGTTCACGGTTAATTAGGTATTTGAAAGGGTTAATCAATGACTTACCCAATACATTTCTAAATCACTGCAGTGTTCCTTACAAAACATCCAGCAGTCAATAAATGAATTAAAGGAGAAGATATTCAGTGCTGAACAGAACATGCAGTAAAGCATAATAATCCAGGAAAAACATATACATGAGGAGCAAACTGGCAGCTTGTTAGAGACCAGGGTTCAGAGTCCAAAAGAAGAGAAGCAGCAGGACATACAGGCCACATTAATCGAAATACGGGTCAAATTAATCTATTGACATAATTAGCGGATGGTTATTAATAACATTGCAGAAGCAGTCGGCCTGTGTGTGTGTACATACACCCCGTTTGAATGAGTTCAAAAGAACCCTGCACTTACCATAATTAAATTATTAGCGTGGAAAGGCACCACAGGCTGTGGGGGCCATAGCCGCAGGCCAAGTCACGCAGACAGTCTGTTTTCTCACTAAAAGAAAATGCTCAGAATTTGTGTATCTTATCAAACTGAATCTGTAGAGCAGAAATTATTATGACTCTCAGGACTGAGTGGCCCGCTTATAACTTCAGTGTTGGTGAAACCGTGGACCAGGTAGCTTGGGGATGTGTAAAAAAGAAACAGGGAAACAAACAAAAAAAAATTATATATGAGGTAAGTCTCTTACTCAAGCAAATTCTCTCCTTCTATATCTTTGCTCCTGGATAAACGTGTAAAAGTAAGGGCTAAAGAATTAAGTTTCAGATTTTTTAAAAGACTGAATAGATTTAAATGCAAAGCACCGAGAATAATGCCAACTATAGTTAAAGTTATAGATTTAAAAGAAAAAAACAAAGAGATTCTCTTTTCTCTTTTCTTTGTTTTTAATGTTATTTACTTTAATCTTGGACTGCTTTTGTTTATCTGGTGAGAAGAAGGAGGCAGACTTTTCTTTAATCAGTAAGATGGATTTTTTTTTTCTCTTTTTCTAACAAAACTGTTGTATCTTGGATTTGGAAAAGTCAATGAAACTTGTAAGCAAACCCAACAATTAAGAAAGAAAGAGGTAATTTTTTTTTTTTTAGGCAAAACTTCAGACTCTAGAAATTTTAGCAAAAACAACGATAATGCAAAAGAGTTCTTTAAGATATGCTTCCTGCACAGGAAAGAGTATCGTGGAAGGTTTTGGAAGGTATGGGTCAGCATGTGACTGAGTAACACTGTGTGTGTTGGGGGGTGTTGTATGCGGGTGGGAGTTTTCAAGTCATGGCTGTGGTCGTGGGAAATCCAGGTATTAGATCAGGAAATTAAGAAATGACTTTCCTGAGGCGGTCCCTCCTTGACTTGGAATCTGATTTCTCCATATCTCATCAAATCTACGTTACTTGCAGCAGAAGAATCAATGCTTTTTTACACAACGCACAGGAACCCAAAGGCGAGCTTTACTGACCATCACTGGTATTTACCACGTGTTGACGGTGGTGGGTCTGACACTTCTCTGCACACTCCTTTTAACTAACCCTTTAACTAACCCACTGAATTCCCCAGCAGCCCTACCTATAAACATTATCTCTGTTTTTGCAGATGAAAAACCTGGTGGAGAGATTAACTTAATTGTCCAAGTTCAAACAGCTAGACAGAGTGAAGCTGAGATTTAAGTGTTGTGGCTCCAACCTACTCTTAGCTACTTTGCCACACTGCCTCTCCATAGACCTTGGAGACAAGATACCTCTCCTCCATCTGGACATAAGAGTACACATTGCCCCTCTGCCCCTTCTCCTAACCAATGAGCAAGCACTATAAAGGGCCAGAAGAGTGAGGCCCCTGTAAGTATTGGTAGCCACGGCGTGAACAGGAACCTTAGGACAAGAAACCTCCCACTCCACACACCGCCTCCACCGCAGCTTCAGGTTTGTCCGGCCCACCGCCTTGCTCCCTTGAGTCTGTGCCCTTGCAGCCTGTCAGCCTGGGAGGCCATCAATGCCTTCGTCACAATAACCTCCTGGTGCTCTCCCGTGTCCCACAGCATCCTGAAAATGTTTGCCCATGTTGTTTTAGATGATATGGACACTGCCAGAAAGTACAGGAACCTACATAGAACCTTGGATCTTCGAGAGATGAGCTCTATCTATGAGCCAGGCCTTCTCAAGGCTGTCACAGCGAGTAATCTGGTAGGATCCTGAGAGTAGGTGGAGGAAGTGGTGACTGTCCTCAGCGGGGCACAGAAACCTGGGAGCATCACGGGTCCTCGCCATGCAGCCCGTCCAGCCGAGTCCCACGTTACTATCAGTCTGGGTTTTAGGGAGCGAGCAGGGGCACCTGGGTCTTGAGAGCTGGGCGGCAGGGAGGAAACCCCTTCTACCTTTCACTCGGCTTGAGGTACTGGGGTCAGACCTGCTAGGCAAGCCTGGAATGGTCATCCCTCCTACTTTCACGTACGCAGCCTACGATCCTTGCTAACCTACAAAGAGCTTTATTTTATTCAAAAATCTGCATGCACCTCTAGAATAGGGTCTTAGAGTGGGGTTTTCATTCATTTATTGATTTTTTTATCAAGGTATAATTCTCCTGCAGTGAAATGCAGACATTCTGAGTGTGCAATTTGCTCAGTTTGACAGATGCATACCCCTCTGTAACCCACACCCCTATCAATATATCGAACATTTAAATTATCTTGTGCAATAGATGAGATGTTTAACATCCTTCCCAGGCAATCCTCATCCCCTCCCCCTAGGATGTAACCACCCTAGGTTGGTTTAGCCTAGTCTAGAATTTCATGCCAATCCAATTATACATGACTTGCTTGTCTCATTCACTGTTTTTCAAAGGAGCTCACAGTGCTTCCTGTATCAGTTGTTTGTCCCAGCCGATTGCTGAGTAATATTCCGTTGTACAAACATACCAGTTTGTTGATGGACATATGGATTATTTCTAGTTTTGAGCTTTTATGAATCAAGCTGCTGTAAACATCCTCGGATAAGACTTTTGTGGGCATATGTATTCATTTCCATGGGTGGGATTTCTGAGTCACACAGTTGCTGTTGAAGGGTAAATAGAATCTAGCAAGGTGCTTCCTGGACAGGAGGAAGATTTGAGCACGTGGGCACAGTGGCACAACAGTGTCATCATTAGCTCGTGAGGAAAGCGAGGCTAATCCCAGAGGAGGACACAGACTCGCGTGCCTGTGGCTGAGCGCCCACCCTGGGTCTGTTTGCTTGAGTGAGCTGTCGTTCTTGTTACTCACTGCATTGATGACCCTGCTCCCGCAGATGTTCGCTTTGCCCTGGGAAGGCCACGCCTGGGATTATTATCTTTATGATGCAGTCCCACTGAAAGAACCATGCTCCGGATCATTCAGACTCCTACCAATAGCATTCTAGCTCTGGGACACATGCCTGAATAGCTCGGGATTTCTCTGAGTTCTGGAGGGCAAGCGACATGAGATGGCAGCCCTGCATGTCCTTGCACAGTCAGGCTGTAGAGCTGCCCAGCAAGACACACCCTCAGCGTTATTGGTCAGAGTGAAGTGACTTGGTCTTTTTACTGCCTGTTTGGAGTCTGCTGCAAGAAGAAGCACTGGTCCATGGGCTCTGCGCCTCCAGGTGGTGAGAACACAGGGCGTGCCGGCCCTCCGACTTTCCGGAGCACGGGGAGCCCTCAACACAGTGCGGAGCACCTTAGAGATGGAATGAGCCCGGGAAATAAGATGGGATCTACACTCTGGTGATGAGAAATGTATGCATGTTTTAAGGACTTTTGATACACCTTATTAGGTACTGATCCAGGCAGCTGAGCTAGTTTATACTCCTGTGAGCAGCAAATAGGGATGCTCTTTTTTCTCCAAACCTGGAGAAAACTGAGTAATGCTTACCTGTTGTCACGTACTGTTTAGGTTACCGGAAGACTGATGTTTAATCTTCCGGTAACCTAAAGATTATCGGAACTCGCACTTCATATGTTTGCAATGGTTCTGTTTGTCCTGTTATTTTCTGGGCAGCTGGATGAGTATTTTTTGTTATTTTTCTCTTCCAGTACCAGGCCATCACCACATTCTCTGGAGTGTCAGGGATACTTCATTGATTTCAGATTCATCTCAAAGGTTGTTTGAGGTCTTATCTTCCTCCTTGGCCATTCTCAGTTCTGCTCTGCAATCCACATGCTCCAGAAACTCAGTCTTTGTCACTCCTTTATGTTCAAGCTGGAGGCCCTGAATTGTCACAAAAGAGACCAAATTTCAGGTTCTCAGTCGAAGAACAAGGTCTTAGTATGACCCTTTTGACTAGTTCTCTGCTCTTTAGGGATTTATTCATGCTCCCACAGCAAAACTTTTAACAAAACTTGAGCTAGACATTATCTTTCCTTCCCAAAACTAGCAAAAGAGGGATGGGTTCAGTGTTCAAAATTAGGGATTTAGGATAGATGACAAGATTTCTGGTCAGTAGTTACCGTTTGTGTGTTAGTTTCCCAGGGTTGCTGTGACGAAGTGCCATCAACTAAGTGACTTACAGGAGCTGAAGTTCATTGTTTCAGAATTCTGGAGCTTAGAAGTCTGAAATCAAGGAGTTCAAGGGGCTGTGCCAGCTCTGAAACCTGCGGGGAGATCCTTTCTTGTCTCCTTCTAGTTTCTGGTGTTTTGCTTACAATCCTTGCTCCTCCTTGGCTTGTAGCTATATCACCCAAGCCTGTGCCTTCACCGTCATGTGGCACTCCCCTTGTGTGTCCCCCTTTTCTGATGAGAATACCAGTCATATTGCATTAGGAGCCCACCCTAAACTCACTGTGACCTCATCTTAACGAAGTACCCACAATGACTGTATTTTCAAGTGAGGTCACATTTTGAGGTTCTAGAGGGTACGACTTTGAACATGCTTTTTTGGAGGGTACAATTTAACCTGTAGTATTGAAAGTTTGATTATGATGCAATCTAGAGAGGGGAGCTCCCCAGGCACCTTTAAAAACAAGAGTGCAGTCCTGACTGGCGCGGCTCAGTAGGCTGGGCATCGTCCTGCAAAGTGAAAGGTAACTTGTTCCATTACCCAGTCAGGGCACGAGCCTGGGTTGCATGTTTGGTCCCTGGTTGGGGCAGGTGCAGGAGGCAGCTGACTGATGTTTCTCTCCCTTTCTCCTTCTTTCCCTTCTGTCTAAAAATAAATAAATAAAATCTTAAAACAAGAACATAAACAAACTGCCCCCCACCAAGAATGCTGACCTTGCTCACCTTATCTGGGAGAGTCCCTGAAAAGGAAAAGGTGTTCGTTTTCAAGGAGATGGACTTCTGTAACTTTGGAAAAATGGCAGACCTGAAATTAATTTCTGACAATCTGTTACCATTTTTTGCTCTAAACAGTTGCTTCTAATTATGCCCCTTTGATGTTTGCACCTCTCAAATATCTTGAAACAAAGATCTTTTCTATTTTTCATGCTTTCAACATTGTTAACACGAGCTAAACAAAATGTAGTTATTCTAGGCCCTTTTGGTTAGTCAGGTCCTCCAGCACCTTCATGATTGTAAATTGCTCTTTTCTTTTATTTTTTTACACATTCTATTGTATTTTTTTCCATTACCATTTCCCCCCTTTATGCCCTGTTCTTTTCAATTTTCTCCTCAGCTGGCCGCTTTCTTAGCACTTAAAGTTTCACCTTGTGCCTCACCTGGCGGGAACAAAGACGCAGCCGCCTCCGTTGTTAACGAGAAGACTTCTGACATATCCGAAGTTCATCTGGAAGCCGAGTGTCCCTGTCGGCAGCTTTATTTCCAAAGGCTCCGGGAAAACCTGAGGTTTTTGTCTTCATGACTTTTACTTGTATTGTAGTTTTTTTTCCCTCATTTCTTTCGCAAACACAACATGGAGAGAAACCTGTGGTTTTTGCAGTTTCTGTGGAAGAGTTTTGGTGGGTTAGCATGAATGTTAAAAAACGAGCGCCCAGAGTACAGGGAGAGCTTCTTCTCTGTGCATCTTTCAAAGGCGTTGGTGCCGTGAGTGTGGGCCCTGTGGTCGTAACCCGTCCGGTGATGCCGTACGTTTGTCCAGCCTTTGCTCCGTCAATGCCTCCACGTCATTTCTGAGAAAGAGAAGAAAGCCCAATTCCTCTCTTCTAAACCTGAGGAATTCTGGAGGTTTAGTGTACAGTAATTACATATTAAAGAACAGGGACATACATTGTGCATGTCTTTTTATTCTGATGCTGTGACATTTTGGGGTCTTGCTGACCCTGGAAGGGACTTCCCCTCCCAAGGTTAGCTAATTCCTAGAAGTAAGCAACGTGTCCATCAGGAAGTGCACCTTTTATATGCAAATCAGCCGATCTAGAGTTCATACCCTCCTTCTCAGCCTTTAACCCTGAGAGTCAGAAACCCCTTCCCCCCCAACTACTCCGGGCCAGGTATCAGATAACCAGGGGCAGCCAGCCGTACATGCAAGTTATTCAGAAGACCGGATGGTCCCTGAACCTGCATAACCTGCTTCCCCTGTCCTGCCAGCACCTTCCTATAGGAAACCACTATAAAGGCTCTTGCCCATATTTTTCCCTCCGTACCTGTGGCTCTTGACTCACCCAGGTACTTCACCGTGTGGCTCCGCACGGCATGCTGTAACCCCTGTTTCTAGGATCTCTGAATGTAACGACTTCTTCCTTCATCTAAGTGCCTCTCGGTGTTACCATAGCTGTTTAAACAAATCCTGAGTGCATGCTGAAACTAAGGACATAAAGATTCACTCAAAAATGGCTCTCATGTAATCACTTTGACGTGTCTGTCACTGATTACAGCCAAGTCGAGGACTTGGTCAAAGGTGAGTTGGACCAGGCTGTGTCAAAAAAAGAAAGAGGCCTAATGCATATTCTGTGCCTAGTGTCTGCAACAGGAAGTCGCTGAGACTTATTGTCAGGCTATTCTAGAAAGGGCAGCGTGGCATGAAGAAAGGCCTTTGTGAAGTGAATGGTCTGGGTCCATTTCTCTGGCTGTTACAGGTTCTTTTAACAACATCCCCTTCTATTTCGTTCCCCCTCGAAACTATTCACTCCAAGACTGAGACAGCAGTGAGGCAAGCTAGGTACTTAGGGCACACGTTTTCAGCATTGCTCAAGGAGGAGTGCGTGCCTCTTTAAAATGTGCACCCAGCCTGCCTTGTCTGCTGATTTTCACTACTAGAAAATTCTAAATCTTAAAAGTCCAGACTCTGATTCGACTATGTGCTTTTATGCTTTGACAAATCATGTCTAATTATTCAGGAATTAAATGGAAACTGGGCGTCTTTTTATCCTCTAATACGTATTAGGCCAAAATTAATAAAAAAGCACTGGACACATTACACATACAAATATGGTCAGCAGGGTTGCTTCCTTGGTGTGGATTTTGTAAGCGTGGGAGCAAAAAAGCTGGACAAAATTTCCTCTCATTAGCTTTTGTGGAAGGAGCTTTCTGAGTAGTGAAATCATACTTGGTGAGAGAGAGAGGTGGTCATATTCCTTTGTGTCCGAAGCACGTGGTGCATCCCCTTGTTATATGAAGCTTGATGTGCTACTCGAATGGTTTGCATGCCCTCTTTTTTATTTGGTGGACCCCTCAAGGGCAGAAACCATTTCTTAGTCTTCTCTGCTTCTTCAGCATCTAAGATATACCAGATACTCAAAAAGTCCTCCCAGGGAAAACTCTTTATGGAATGAAGCTATTTATAATGCATTTTATTTGCTCTGTAAGTATATAATTCTGTGAAACTGTAGTAACTAAAAATCCTTCTCCCTATCCATCAATACAGGGCCACAACTTACAGCTCCGTAGTGTGAGACTCATCTTTTCCATGAAGCTATTGTATAAAGTCCTTGAAGGCAAAAATATATATTTTCTGCCTTGAATCTATCTCTCAAATCATCCAACCAAGTGCTGTGCATTTATCGATTTTTGCTCACCTTGGTGAGGAAAAAAGGAACAATCTACAAAACTGCTATTTTTGAATATTTAATTCAAAATTCATAGGCATTCCACATTTTATGTGGTGGATATCAACTGAACACACTGAGTACCTCCCAATTTCCATTTTTTAACTAAATTTCAGTCTTTGGGTGTGGTTGCTTTGCCTTTATGCGTGTCTTTTGTGTTGTATTTTAAATTGAGTAAAAATGTATGGTAGGGTAAATGACATAGTCCTAGGATTTAAATGTGATACTTGAACAAAAGCTATGATATTCACAAGATGCATTGGAGCGTATATCTACTTATCTGGCTGTGCAAACTTATGAGCCTGATAACAATGGCAATGAGACTTTTTTTTTTGCATGAGTGACTCTTCAAAAGTTCTTGTAATAGCCACGGTAGGAGACTTGCACTCGGAGATCAGCATTTCTGTGCTGAATAAAACTGCACTCTTTTAGCTTCTTTGCTGATCTGCATTCTGACCTGAAGCCTTCTCCCTGGACTCAGCTTGGAGTGGCCTCTGATTCCTGTTCTTTTCTTCATTATGACTCACCCTCACCCCACTCACCTGAGTGTTATATTCACTTGTCTTGAATTTCTATGTGTCTATCAAATTGATTACTTTTTAAAAGATAAAATAGCACAACGATACCCCTCTTACACAGTTGATATATTTATGTTTATGATTCTCTTCCCTTCATTCCTCCTGATAATTTTTGAAATGTGTCTGCATCTTTCACTTTGAACCACTTTCCCATTTGCATATATGTTGAGGTGTTCTGTCCAGCCTCTGCTGAAGAGCTAGCTGTTCCTTTCAGAATTAGAGACTCCTTAGCCAGGCGTGCAAAATTCAATGTAATCTGCAGTCAGCTTCTCTCCTTCCTGGCCTCGACGTCCCAACCAGAACAGCGATTCCTGCACCCACCCAGCCTCTGGCTGTCCTGTTAGACTTTGTTCGATCACCTGCCTTTCCAGGCACCTTCACCTGCCATTCTTGATGTAATGTAATAAATACTTGCTTCTCCTTGATCATTCTACCTCACCTCCAAACTGAGTGGGGTTATCTGCCTCCTCTGGACATTGAATGCTTCCCTCTACCTCGGCTTAGGATATATTGCTGTATGCCCAAAGGCTTCCTTGTTCACTCCCATCCCCTAATCTGAGATGCCAATGTCTCCTGCACTGAGTCTTACATTTGGTTTCCCAGAAGTATTCAATAAAGTTCCAGGACATAACAGGTATGTGTTGCTGAATTGAAAATGTTGCTCTGTTTGCATTGTGGTAGGTTTACCCTGAACCAAATATAGTGATATGGTCCCAACGTTGTTTATAGACTTCAGTTGACCAGCATTTTGCCCACCTGTGCCACATAAAAGCAGGACAGGGTCAATGTTGAAAGGATGGACTCTGGATTTGTCCTGCCTAAATATACATTTGGGCTTGGCCATTCCCTTGCTGAGTGCCTGTGGGAAATTTGCTTAACCTCTCTGAACTTCAGTTTCCTGACCCATAGAATGTGGAGAACAATAGTGTATATCCTGTATAATTCCTTATGTTGCCTATCCCCTTACTATTTAAAGGGAAAAAAACTAATTATAGGGAATTCATTACACGTAAATTCATATGTTGTTCTTTGCATTTCAAACATAGGTGTTATTGTTTTTCCATTTCAGGATTCATTCTATGTTTTTTAGGACACAAATCAGTTATTTCTGGATTCAGAGTATCACTACTCTAATTTAAAAAAATAACTTCCACTTCCTTTACAGATTTTGTAGCTAGGGTCCTCCCTCTTTATCCCAGACCTTCCTGCCTGTATCTCGTACCCTGCCCACCCATTTTCGAATCTCTCTGTCCTGATGCCAGGCCCTTCTCAGAATAAGATCCTACTGGGATGGATGAACCTTATACTTCATGCCGGGATCAACCAACAAGTAAAAGAAAAATACAGAGAGTACAAAGTTTAACCTGGACAAGGAATCAATTGTGTTATTCTAGGTGGAAGGATAAAGCAAGGAGAATAGAATTTAAGGAAGGGTGGGGCAGTACCCTTCAAGCTATTCTCTTGAATTAAGTCAAATTTCTATTTTCATTTCCTTGTGGCAGATTTTTGGGACTCTCTCTTTGTTCACTCTCACTATCTCTGATATATTTCTCAGGCTTTTCAAAGAGGAAAGACACGCCTTCCTTGGGAACATTATGGTATGGTATGGTATGGTATGGTATGGTATGGTATGGTATGGTGCGGTGTGGTGTGGTATGGTGTGGTGTGGTATGGTATGGTGTGGTGTGGTATGGTATGGTATGGTATGGTATGGTATGGTATTCTATGGTATAATAGTTAAGGCCATACGCTTTGTGGTCAAATACTAACTTTGTCACTTACTTGCAAGGTGATCTTAGACAAATTCGTTGAACCACTTTGAACCACAAATTCCTAATCTGTGAAATGAAAGGACAATAATAATAATGCATTCCTTACAGGATATGAAAGTTAAATTGGCTAACGGATGTAAAGCATTTAAAATAGTATCTGCTGTAACAAGTATCACTTTGCCATTATTCCCATCTGAGCTCACATGTCTAGCAAAGCAAGGCACAAATGTCTGGGCAGATCTATTTTCTGCCCTGTCAAATCTAGTTTTAAGCCTGGCTACCTTTCCCTAGGATTAAGCCAGGCCGTCCTGAGCATCTGTCCTGAAGTATGTCTTTCTTTTTTTTTTTTTTTTTGGAAAAAAATTGTAATTTTTTATTTGAAAATAATTTCAAACTTGCAGAAAAGTTGCAAGAACATAAATTAGACAGAATATTTATGTACTTTTTACTCAGATTCATCTGTTTTTAACATTTTTGCCATTTGTTTTATCACCTGCACTCAGTTCTATATATGTATATGTATATTAAATGTATATTTACATATATACATGCATATATATGAAAAATATTTTTCTGATCCTTTTGAGAGTAAATACTTACATCATGGCCCTTTACCCTTAAATATACCACTGTGTCCTTACTAAGAACAAAAGTATTCTCTTACGTAACCACAGTATATGGCCAGCTTTGTAAATTTAACATTGATACACTGCTTTTTCAATTGGCCCAGTAATGCCCTTGATAGCATCCCCCCACCCTGGGCTGGGGGGGGGGGTGGGTGTATAAACTGGCCTCTCCTTCTGCAAGTCTGCCTTTTATTTAATTACATTTCCTGTTGATTCCCTTCCATTGGTTTCTTGACTCCCATTCATGGAGCTCTTGCCCTTGCTTCACAGCATCTCCCATTTGAAAACCAGCTAATTAAGCCTGGATATTCCTGAGCCTCGCCTTCCCTCTCAAGTTAGATCGTCCTGCAATGAGAAAGGAGGGTTGATGCGAACTGCCGCTGACAAGGTGTTCTGAAGTGGACGTTTGTTGACTCCCACTAACTGTGCACGCTCGTTCAGATAATTAACACTCACTGTGCACACACACGGTGGC
The DNA here is from genome assembly GCA_004027475.1 of Anoura caudifer. Classification (NCBI taxonomy): domain Eukaryota; kingdom Metazoa; phylum Chordata; class Mammalia; order Chiroptera; family Phyllostomidae; genus Anoura; species Anoura caudifer. Next base: position 744,934 of record PVKU01000061.1, on the reverse strand, counting down.
CAAATCTCAGGCGAGGGGACGAGAAGGGGGCTTCAGTTGGACGGGGAGCGTTTCCTCTGACGTATTCTCCTGCCCTTGTCCTGTCATGTTAGTCATCTCAGTCCCAGCCTTCCATTCTTTCCTAGTATAAAGTATGTATGGCTCAGACGCACCTTTTGACATTTTATCTGGGTCAAGTCCTGCTGCCTCCAGTGGGGCAGCGCTGGGTGTGCGCATCCACACCCCCTGGCAGAGGTTCCGCAAGCAGAGGCTGGCTGCAGAAATGGAATGGAAGCGCTTTGTGGGCTGGAAGCAGGAGTCCAAATGTAATCCACTAAGCAGCCTCCAGGAATGACGTCAGAGTTGAAAATTAGCTAGAACAAGGCGACCAGGAAGAGAGAGGGAAATTTAGCATGAGATACAGACAGGAGCAGACGGTTTCAGAAGGATGGGTGGAAGAAAAGCCATGATTCCCTCAGGTTCTGGAACCGGCGGCCTGACTTCAGTAAGGAAAAGATTGCTAAGGACATTGAGCTAATGCATTATCTTCTCTTGATCTTCCCATTTGGTCTCTGTGTAATACAAATGACTTCACCATACATACTTTTAGATTCTCCAGTAAGACACGTAAACTTTTTTTTCTGAAAGAAGAACAGGTTTTCTGATAGATTCCAGTCATTCCTTTACCCATTTGCTTAGCTTATATTCTCTCTGGCTCACAGAACACACATGCGCACAAGATGTGTGATAAAATCTACTGGAGTCCAGTACAGTGGTGGACTAGTGCCAGGTCTTTTATAGGACCTACCTTGTACAGGGCCACTTTAAACCCATGCAGCATCTTTGTGCACCTTAGAGGAAGGGTGGACACAGCCCTGCACCAAGCAAGTCCGGCTTAGGGAGAAGAACACAGATTGGATATTAATTAGTCTATTCAGCCATCAGCTGGACACACTTGGCAGAGCCTAACCCACACCCCTATAGGGGAAGCCTTATGGTCTGGTACTACGCACGCTGACGTCACCCCTCTGAGCCCGGTGGGGTAAGAGCCAGCTAGTCAGCTGCACTGAGCTCCTCTGACTGTGCCCCATTGATCCATGATATCTGAACCTAACCTGGGTCCAGTGACCAAAGCAAAACGGAGCTGCTTCAAATTGTGGAAATTTTAAGCTTATCTGTCTTTATTGGCTATAAAGTACATTGAATTTGAAAGAAAAGGCAGAGTCTGAAGAGTTATTTGTACCCACTTCCAAACCTACATCAGTTCCTCATCCCCCCTTTGCTGAGGTGCTCAGTGGCAGTCCCTGAAAGGTTCGTCTTGACTTGCCTCCCTCTGAGCTCATCACTAACTCCTGGACTAACAATAGCCCACGGTGTGCTGAGCGGGGCCTACTGTCTGAGTTCTGCCTCGCTCTGTTGCTAAGTAGCAGTTGATGCGTGGAATAGATGCATGACTTGCCATGCCTGGACTTCGTTGTTCTTACCTGTAAAATGGGGTTATATAAAGATCCAAAGAGATTGACCACGTGAAGAATGCGAAACTATGAAGAGCAGCACAAACTCAAGACAACTGGAATCAGAAAAAGTTAATTTAGCCTAAAGTTAAAGCAGAACAATTTGCTTACTCATTTTTCTATGATTCCTAGACACGGTTTGGACATCTACTAAGTACTGAAGAAATATATCATTTTCAACTGTCTGAATCTATATGCATTTGATTTCAAAGCTTAATTGTATTTGAATGAGGAATCAATACATATAACTGCACTCACATTACTGTGCTGAAAGCCTGGGCATGTTTCTGATGCTTTTGTAATACATTTCAATTTTCCTACTATTTTTCCATTATGATCTCATATTTTTGAAAGGGTTCTTTGAGCATAGCAAAGTGGCACAAATCCCAAATGAATGGTAATGATTGTTTCGATTTCAAGCTGCATTTGTTAGAATGTTCTGCGGCCCCTCCTGGTTCCAGGCTGTCTAACAGAGACACCAAACAATTCTTCCTGAAACAGTCATTTTATTATGTTTCTTTCTGGGTAAAAAAACAACAACAACAACAAAAATAATCCCTCTTTCCCAGGTGGCATCACTGTGACGGGGAGCTGCAGCTCTGTGTGGTCGGGCCACGGCCTTTCTTTCCAAGCTCATAGCTCAGTTTTAGAACATACCCCTGCTCCAGCTGAGCTTACACCTCACAGTCCCCAAGGGGCGGAGGTTCTTCTCAGTGTCTCCTTAGTTATTCTGATTTGACCCCAAATGTCTGTGTTCCACCCTTTCCATGAGCAACCCACTCATGGTGTCCAACTCAAACCCAGGGTCCTGTCCGGGATCCAGCATGCAGGACCTTTGGGGTTTCTCTAGCTCTGGTCTCTCCCCGCCGCCCACCCATCTCTCTCTCATGAATCGTGACCCTTGGAACACACTTCTTGGGAAGCCTCTTGATTTCTGGGACCACATTCACTTTAGAATAACAGTGTCACCAATGCCGAAGTCAAGTCCAAATGGATCGTCAGACCATGTAGGGCCCTACTTCCTTTACCCTGAGCCCAATTCTTTACCTCCTATTTAGTATAACTCCATTGCGTATTTTTCAAAATCACTTCCCATGCCCAACACCACCATCCTTCAACACACACACACATACACACACACACTTAAATAGCATTCTTGTTAGAAGAACTAAATTCAGAGGTGAATACAGAGGATCAAGTATAGTGTTCATCCTATATTCTACTTTTACAGTAACTGCTTTAACATCAGTAAAATTTTACTGGCAAAATTGATTCAAATCAAGCCCGAAAAAATCAGCCTCAATAACTTAAAATGAACTAAAAGATGATAAGCAAAGAATATAATATGTGGCAATGTCTTTGAATGACTCATATTTTAGGCTTTATATAATTTGAAGTTGCAAAAAATATGTTTAAGCAGGGCAGATTTTTAAACATGCAATGTCTTTATTAATGATTAGGGAGCAGCGCTGAACTACGATGATGCCTTTTTCAGTGATGTTAAATTGGAGAGCATTAAAAACACTTAGAAAGCTATATCAATAATACAAATAGAGCTATAGAGGTTGTAAATGTGGATGGAAAGGGTAGCAAAGATATTTCAGAAATATACAAAACAGTCGCATCCATACAAAACCATAATTGTAAGCAGAGGAGTCCTCAGATAGGTCGTGGGTCCTGTGACACCCTCTTCTGGTTCACTAACTATATCCTATGTGTTTTGGGGCTCGTGACACATGGTATTCCAAGTAGATTGTCTGAAGTAGTGATAGTAGGATGCCAGCATCAGTCAAGTCATACAACTGAACTGAACTTTTTGTCTATTTTTCTATTGCAGCCACGCCCCAGTCTTTCTGAAATAAATTTTTATTTCTCAATGGATTAAGACTATTTTAAGACTGCCACATGGCACAACTCCCTCCAGGCTGTGCAGACGGTGCCCCCTGGTGGTGTGCAGTGGGCATCCTGCAGGAGTTTACCCCACAGCCTTGAGTTTGATTAAAGTGTACATTGTTATTCCAGAGTGTTCCCCAGGGTCCGGTGCTGTTTGTGTAATAATACAGCATCGGGAACTTACAAAGTGTCCACTGGGTTATGTCGAACAATCATTGGCTGTGCGTGATTTCAATATGCAACTATTTAGTATCAGGCAGATGGTGGTCTGAATGGTTTAATGATTTCCTGACTACTTTTTCTGGAAGAATTGAACAATGTGGATGTCTCCTATGTTACTCTGTAGGTTTTGTTGGCTTGCAGATTTTTAAAAAGTGATTTCTGCTTATATATTTAATTAGATTGAACAGTCCTGTTGGCATCTAATCAATGTGCGGGATGAAACGCGCCCACGGTGTCCAAGACAGGCAGAAGGAGGTCTCACTGCGGACTGTTAGGCCCGTGCCTCCTGGACCCTGCCACTGGGGTTGGTGCCAGGTCTCTTCCCAGGACCTTTGATGTTTTCAAGTTTTGTCAAAAGCCCCATTTTAGGAAATTATAGAATATGTATTTCCTGTGATGAGAATGTTTATATTGGATGTGTACCTTTGCATTATTTTTAAACTAGAGCTAGCCAATAGTCATTCTTAAGAAACTTCTGTTTTTGTATAGATTAATGAAATTTGTGTCTTAAATATAAACTCTTTCCCTCTGCATTATATTTCTCCTTCCTGAGAGAGTCCTGAGGTTAGCGCATAGAGAATTAGATTAGAATACCCCTAGAACTGAGACATCTGCTTCGGAGGATTCAACTAAAAAAAGTTTACACGTCATAAACAGGCCTGGGCACAGTACTATTATTGAGAGGAGGGTGAGCAAATCAACAAGGACAGAACTGCATGGAGTTTAGAAAACTGAGGTGAGAGCCCCGAATGACCTGTGACCTCTGATTATTCCAAGGGGAAGGTGCCTGGGTGCTTTCTGGTTCTACAGCCAGATGCATGTAGCCCCTCGGTGAAAATGGGTCCATTCGTGCTCATCGGTCAATGACACCGTCATCAAAATTAAGCCACTCATTTCTCTTGCCAAGTCTAAGTATATCCTGACCTCTCTTATTTCTATTTAGAACAGTGAGAGTCTAAACTGACATGAAAATAAGGGTATTCTGACTTGTTGAGTAGTTTTCTTTCTCATTAATTAATAGCATGGCATTAGTTCTGCATCAGTTTATTATGATTTTAGTTAACTGACTCATGCCTTTACGTTTAGCCGTCTCTACGTTTCGCCGTCTCTACGTTTCTTGATAAGATATGGTATCTGCATTCAAGGCTGGTGATCAGACATTTGAGCTTGGAGCTCTGATGGTACAACTGTGCCCCACTCTCCCCCCATGCACCCTCCCGAAGGCCCTGCCTGGATATTCAATGATCTGTCTCACTCCTCTGTGCCTGGTCATGCCTACTACAAGAAGGCGATGTGTGTGCGTGTAGGAGTGTTGGAGTATGTCATCCAGAGGAGGCGACTGTCAGTTGGTTGACCAGAAACCTGAGCCTGAGCAATCAGGAGCTCTTCACTCCCTCCTCTGTCCTTGGAATACATGCTCTGCACACCATTCCCACGCTGGGAGCAGTGGCAAGTCTGTATGTAGCCTTGAGAGAGTAAGGTGTTTCGATCATCTGAACTGAATGCTTGTGGGTGGGCGCAGAGATCTACTTGGTTTGTGGCTGCTTGTGTCCAGCCTCCGTGTAAGTTCCTTTGCTTATTAAATCTGCCACCTACCGATCTGAGCGGGCTGGGCTGCCTCTCCCCTCTCTCCCTGCCCTCCGTGTACATACAAGAGCCAGTTTGCTAGCCAACCGTGTGTGTGCGTGGTTGGGGGAAAAAGATATTACTTTCCAATGGAATTTTCCATCTATTTGAGATAGGATAGTGTTTATTATTAAAACTAGATTTTTTTTCTTTTTTCAGCAAACTTTGACTCAACATGTTTATACCTATGGAGTTATTTAACAACTGATCCCCAAATGTTTCCATAGCTGTTTAATAAAAAAGGTATTATTGTACTGACTGTGATTCCAGACTTCACAACAATCTCTATGTAATTCTGGAATGATTTTAATTATGAGTTCTTGCAGACATGATGGATGGCATATTTTGGAGGAATGGCAGATGGTACTGGTGAATTATCCTTCCTTCTCACTCACTGCATTTATAAAACCTGGTTCATCCTCGCCAAATCTTTTAATCTCTCTTTCTTTCTTCCTCTCTTCCCCCTCCCTCTCTCTCTTCCTCTCTTTCCCTCACCCTCTTTTCTCTTTCTTCAATCTACATGCGTACATACGTAGGTACATACATGCATATTTAAACTGTTCATTAAAAAAATAAGGTAAATGAAGAATAGTATGTGAATCATAAATATATGGCCCAAAGACTTTTGAAGAAGCGAACATACTCATAACCCACCGAAATCAAGCGATAGAACATGGCTGGCAACCTGGATGCCTTCCATATGCCTGCTTCCAGACCTTACCCTCTCCAACGTGAACCACGATCTTAACTTCTATCCCCGTTAATCTTAATTTTTGCCACTTTTGAGATTTAGGTAAATGAAATAATACAGTAGGTATTATTTCATAACTGCTTTTTTGCTCTCAGCATTCAGTGTTTGAAATTCGACCATGTTGTTGCTTATTACAGTGGTTTATTCTTACTGCATGCTTCTCAATTGTACCATTCTACCACAATTTATCTGTTTTGCTGAGCAAAGAACAGGCATACTTACTGCCCATTATAAAGGATTTGGGTTGCCTATCGCGCAACTCGCAGCGTGCACAGGTCTCCATTGGCCCTCTTTGTGTTGCCCTAGGTAACGGGCTTGGTGAGCGGTGCCCGCGCATGCGTGCACACACATAAATCTGATGCCCTGGCTTCTGCTGCTGCTGTGAGTCATAAATTGTCCTTCGTCTCTGACCCAAGAGTCTCATGTTTTCCACCAGCAGCCGTGACACTGTGTCACACTTACTAGCTTGGAGTAAAATAACAGCTCAGACCCTTCATAGCTCTTGAGGAACAGATATATAGAACTTCAGAATTTCCTTCTGGATCCCTTTTCCTCTGTCTTTCTGTATTCTTTTTTGGCACCGAGGCTACAGGAATGTGAACAACAGGGCCAGTGGTTCACAACTAATTAGCAGTAATCCAGAGAGTGGTGTCTAGATTGTGTGACCCCTTGGTTCTGTGCTTCTTTCCCGGAGTGTTTTAAATGTAAACAGCTTTTCGAAACACCATGCTGTGGAACAGTTAAAACTTTTAATAACTTTTATGTAATGCACCTGCCAGTTAAAAGCCCTCTGTATATGAGTAGTCTCTAGAACTGCACAGTTAATTAAATATGAATTTAAGAGACACTGTGCTATGGTACTCATATTTTTAAAGAGACGCACTTTTAAGGTAAAAGACAAAACACTACACTAAAACCATTTACGATCAAAGCAGAAAGCAACATCTTGATTAAAACAGAACTTGTGTGATAATGCTGAATTGAAGTGATAAATGGGACAGCTAAATGTGCTTTGGGTAGTTTTGCAGAGGCATCGTAAGTGGTTAGTAAAATGTTTGTGCACACAGAATGACTAATCTCAGAGATTCCTGTAAAATGCCGACAAAGTTTGTCCTGATGTGAAACTTAGGGACATTTCTAATTGAAGTGAAATACATCTGTATGTGCCTAGTGAGAGAGTCGTTTGAGATGTAAAGCTGACTAGAACCATCTTTTGTCACATTTTGTGACTTTTGTGGCTGGGCAGTAAGTGGCAGGCTCTTATGAACATGGAAATTATGCCAGAGGTCATGGGCTGTGTCCACTATCTCGTGACGCCCCTCCCCCACCCTCTATTCACATCTGTACCCTGTGGGCATAAGTCACAGGCTGCTTTGTTTTTCTGTTTTTGCTGTGAATTGGTGTTCCCCTCAGAGAGTCTTTGTTCACTTAGGCGGCATTTCTCGGTAAAAGACAGAGCTCTTCCTAACACAAACCCGTTCTTCCTGCCCCCCTCCCCCCACACACACACACTTCACCCCTCAGGGTGGCTGAAACCTGGTATTCTGCCTTGTGCAGCTTATGTAAACAGGAGCATTGTCTCTATGAAATCCAAGTGTGGATCCTTATCCTTCAGGAAAATACCAGTTTTTCCACCTGCAATGATTCCAAGTTTATTGTTTTTTAAATCAATCGTATTTGAATAACTTTGACTCTGCTCCTTTTTTGATAATATACACATTTACAAGATGCTACAATTGAAAGATTTCCTTTGTTTTCAATTAATTTGGGGGCTTAGCTCACTGCCGCCCTTGGTCCTCAGGTCTCAGGCGCTGGGGGGCCACGCTGCCATGGTGAATGTGTCGCACGCAGACTCTGTGTGTGACCATCGGGTCCATAAACTGCCCTCATAGGATTTGTCTGGGGATGTTATCTAGATAGAAATAACGATAAAACATCCCCTGACTTCTGCAAGAGTATGTTTTTTTTTTTTTAAAGGGAATTGAGACCCATTCAAGAAATTGAATGGAAGTAAAGTTTATGGCTAAATTACAGAATATCCACATTTTATAAATTATGAGAGAAATCAGAACATGCCCCTTATTTTAAAGAAGATAAATAAATTAACTAATTTGGGGCTAGTGCCTAATAAGGACTCAGGACCGTATGAGGCACTGAGAAGGTCACTTGTTAAGCTAGCTGTCACTCAGGCTGTCCCATGAGGTATTCTGGCATAAAATGTGAGTAATCAATGAACATCCTCAAAACTATGACTGCAAGTCACCCCCACACACATGGTAGCAGGTCTTACATTTTACTCACAACTTCATTGAATGCTGGTACTCGTGATAGCCTGACAGAAGAGTTCCACGTTGCACGTGGAAATCACGAGAGAAGGTGTGTTACTGAGCCAATGTCACCGGCCCTCTGGGAAGCCAGCCCCGGGGGAGCCCAGCCTGCAGCTTGAACGGGCCTTCCCTGACAGGGGCCACCGTCCCGGGGTCTCTTGCTCCCCGAAGTTCCAGGACCAAGCATGAAAAGCCGGGTACCCACTCTCAGATTTCAGAGCTGTAGTTGCATTATTGTGTTCAAAACTTGTGTCCAGGCAAACACAAGGGCTAGACCCACAGATGGCACTGGATGGGTGTCTCCTGTTTTGAGGGGGGTCAGCACCAAGGACACCCACAGCCTTTGGGCACCACTGGGAATGGAGAGAGTTCTGTTAGATCAAATGAAACATTTGTCATCTTCAAGTTGCACGACCTGACGTGGCTCATGACAGAAACCAATTTTCCATAAAGGATGTAAGACCAGAGAATCAAAGAATACTTTGTGTATGATTCCCAGACTGTGGCAGAATCCAGGATCGGGCTCTTCACAACAGTAACTGAGTTTCACCACTGATAATAAGATACCTGCCTGGTTCTTTGAAGCCATTTTAATTCTGGCTTCTCTTCATGAGGTATTGATAATTACTTACATCAACTCTACTATTTTAATAAAACTGGTCATCCACAAAGCAAATATGTATTGCTTAATTTTCAGTTTGAGGGTTGATAACCACTGAAAATTAATCATCCATAGAAAAGGAACTAAGCAGCACTTCTAATCTCTGAAAAAATTACCAATGTATTAGAGTTATGTGCCACAATCAATTCACATATAACTGTATAATTTATATTCTCCAAATCAGATCAGCTATCTATTAGATCTAATAATGGAAATATATTATTAATCAGATTAGAAAAAATAAGGTCATCAAGGAATGGTTTGTAGTTCTCTAGAAGAAAGAACAATGACAACTTCTGTTGTGAAAATTGAATGGGTTAAACTGGTTTACCCTGTATGCAGATATATGCTTTTATTGGAAGTTCTCAATACTTTATATATGGATGTTTTTCGAAAGGCTCTTCTTGGAAACATGTGGGAGCTAACATGCAGAAACAGAAGTTCTTTATAGCATCTATTACTCCCAAGAAGAAATAGCATTTATTGAGCAATTACTAGATGCCTGGCAGAGGGCTTGGCCTGGAGGAAGGACATAGGCATAGATTTCAAGATTAATACTCTTGTTGAGCTCCCTTCTAACTTGTAGGTCTCATTAACTGTTTTTTCCCCTAGATATTCCTCTCAAAGAAACATTGGTTGAGTTTTGTTAAAGTTTCCAACCCATAAATATTTGACATTCAGAAACGTTTCAATGCTACTTAAGAAATCTAGTCTTACTTTAACACCACGTTTTTTCACACCCTCATTTGCCCCTTTACTCACCAGCTCAGCTTGAGCCAGACTTCTGCTGACCAAACGAAAGTAGCAACCACTTGAACCGGTGACCACCAGCTACAAGAAAAAGTTGAACAGTAGAAATGAAATCCCTAACGAAATCCCTTCCGCAGAAACCTTCTCTGAAGAATAACACTTTCTTGTATTTTGAAACATGCTTAGTTTTCTCCCAGGTGAGAGAGTTTCCTACCAGCAAGAAACTGACACAAACAAGTACCCTATGACCTCTGACATGTACGTAGCCATTGCTCGCACATTAGAAACTTGATAGCATTCTGGGTAATGAGTTTTTGTTAATCACATATCTGTTGGCTTTGTCATTTGAAATGTGGACATCCTTCTCCATCTACTGCCAAAATGTACCGAGCACATGTCTGCAAAGGCAGGTATCGGGTATGTAACATGTTCTGCATAACTCACTGAAACTGGGTTGATTTTGCAATGTGATGAGTAGATGTACCACTTATTTTAAATCTTTGCTGCAAGGAACTAATAGACACCAGGATTTCTGCTTTTTTTGACTCTTCTGCACCATTGTAAAATAGTCATTTTTACAGTTTCTCTTTAATTGTGCTTGTTTTTCTAATGTGAATTTTCACAGTGCCGTAGTATGTTTTTGCTTAGTACTATAATTTATGTAGATTTTATACATGCAATTATATTGTATACATTTAATATTATCTAATTTAAATAATTGTATATTAATTTTAAATTTTGATCATGGCTCATATATCATAATTTTTATTTGGAAATATTTTTATAGTTTTATTTTTTATTTTTTAAAGATTTTATTTATTTCTTTTTAGAGAGAGGGGAAGAAAAGGAGAAAGCGAGGGAGAGAAACATCAATGTGTGGTTGCCTCGTGACTGTCCCCCAATGGGGACCTGGCCCACAACCCAGGCATGTGCCCTGACTGGGAATCAAACCATCAACTGTTTGGTTTGCAGGCCTGCACTCAATCCACTGAGTGACACCAGCCAGGGCTGGAAATATTTTTAAAGAATTTAGAATAACAATATTTGTCTAGATTATTCTAGATATTTAAAACTCTCAATAAAGTTTTTTGAGCTATCAATTTCCAGAAAGCACATAAACAAGGGCCATTTCCTAACTCAAATTTTAAGGCTGGCATCATCCTTAAAATATAAACAGATAAAAACAATGCAAGAAAAGAAAATACAGAATAACATGCCTCATGATAACAAAAGCAAAAATCCTCAACGAAATCTTAGCAAATCAAATCCAGTAATATACGAAGAGGGTAATATAATGAGTAGGATTTATCCCATTATTCAAGGTTGGTGCAACATTTGAAAAATCACTTAATGTAATTTGCCATTTCAACTTACTAAAGAAGAAAAACCATATGATGTCAATTGGTGCAGAAAAAGCACTTAAAAACTAAAAAAAATCCACTTATAATAAAACTCTCAGGGAACTAGGAATAGAAGGAAACTTCCTCAGCCTGATAAAGTAATATACCAAAGCCCCTTAGTTAATAACACAATATTCAAATACCAAATGCTTTCCTCCTGAGATCAGGGATAAAGCCAAGATGTCAGCTCTCACCAGTGCTAATCAGCGTCACATTGGAGGTCCCAGCAAGTGTAAAAAGGCAAAATGAATAAATAAAAAGTATCTAGGTTGCAAAGGAAGTAATAAAATTCTATTTCTAGGTGCTATGATAGCTTACATAGGAAACCCTAAAGATTCTACAAAAAGGCTATTAGAACTAATGAGTGACTTGAACAAGGTTTAAGGATACAAAAATCATATGAAAAGAACCAATTAAATTTCTATATACTATTAATAAACAGCTTGAAATAAAAATTAAAAATTTACAACAGTTCAAATGCATGAAAGAGTTACCGTGTTTTGCCATGTATAATGTGCATTTTTTGGCCTAAATGTTTGAAGGAAAAATAAGGATACATATTATACATGGGTATAATGATTCATCCCAGGGGTATAGTAATGGTTATAATAACCCCATGTATGACGTGCACAAAAACAGGTGTGCACTATTCACGGTAGTGCTTTATACACAGCAAAATATGGTAGAGATAAATCTATCAAAATACGTGCAAGTTCTACACATTGAAAACTGCAAAATACTTATGAAAGAAGTCAAAGAAGAAGTAAATAAAAGGAGAATTATACTTTGTTAATGGTTTGAAAGGCTCAGTGTTGCTAAAGTGTCAATCCTCTCCAAGCTGATACATAGATTCAGTGTAATGCTCGTCAAAATCCCAATAGAACATTTTGAAGAAATTGACAAGCTAGTACTAAAATTAAAGCGGTATGTATTGAAATGCAAAGGGGCAGACTGTCCCAAACAATTTTGGAAGAAGAAAACACTGAAGGGAATCCACTACCCAATTTTAATATGTATTATAAAATCACAGTAATTAAGACAGGGTGGTAGCGGTGACAGGACAGACACGCAAGTCGCTGAGACAAAATAAAAGGGCCAGAAATAGACCCACACACATATGAACACACCTGGCTTTTGACAATGGCCAAAGGCGATTCGTTGTGGACATGGCAGCAGTTTCCATAAGTGGTTCAGGAACTATTGACCTCTGTCAGCACAAACTAGACCTTGGTGCTCTCACACTCAATGTATGAATTAACTCAAAATACATCATAGTCCTGGTACAAAACCACAAATTTTAAAACTTCTAGGAGAAAATGTGGGAGAAAAATCTGTGAACTTGAGTTAGGCACAAGTTGCTTAGGTAGGACACCAAACACCCAATACATTGGGCTTTAATGAAATATTTTTTTTAAAAACCTCTCTTCAAAAGATAGTGTTGGGAAAATGAAAAGACAAGCTATTGGTTGGGAAAGATACTTGCCACATGCACATCTGCTAAAAGAATTCTATCTGGAATTTATACAGAACATTCAAAACTTAATGATGACAGGAGAAAATGCAATAAAACATAACAGAGCATTTGAATAGGCCCTTCAGTAAAGAGAACGTACACATGGCAAAAGAAGATGAGCATCATTTGTCACTAGAGAAAATGTGTGTTAGACCCCATGGGATGTCACCACACTTTAGAATGACTCGGGAGACAAAACAAGAAACAAAACAAAAGCCCACCTGATACACAATAACCGCAGGCCCCGGTAATCCCCCACCTGGCGTGTATCCAAGTTAAATGAAGACTAGGGTGCACACCCATGTGCTTATGTTTGTGGCAGCTTTATTCATAATCAACCCAAACTCCAAACAACACAAATGTCCTTCAACTGATGAATGGATACACCTGCTGTGATACATTCATACACGTGTATAATGACGTGTGCAACAATATGGATGAAACTTAAACTATGATAAGTACACAATGCTCTCTACCACATACGCCATGATTGTATTTATGTGAAATTCCAGCGAGTTCATGCTAGGTGATGAGAGTGAGGAAAGATGGTTCCTACAATCTGTAGCCTTTTTCTTGGGTGATGGAACTGCTCTATATCTTGATTTGCATGGAGAGGCTGTGACTATGCATTTGTCCAGACTCAGAACTGCATTTTAATTGTGTATCAATAAAATGAAATGCACAATATAAAAATAATTACACTCAGGATAAATAAACTTAAATGATGATGGATTCCAAAAACAAGTCATATGTTCTTTTTCTTTTGCGAATTAATGGTTAATTTCAAATGTACGCATGAAACCAACGTACTGTTATTTTTTAAAGATTATACTTATTCACTTTCAGAGAGAGGAGAAGGGAGGGAGAAAAAAGGGAGAGTAACATGAATGCATGGTTGCCTCTCATGCACACCCTACTGGGGACCTGGCCTGCAACCCAGGCATGTGCCCTGACTGGGATTGAACCAGAGATCTTTTTGTTTGCAGGCTGGAACTCAATCCACTGAGCCATACCAGCCAGGGCTAAATGTACTGTATTTTTTTTTTTAACAACAAAACGGGTTATTCTGATTTGAAAATGTATGCTTTTCTCTTAGAATTGAGCAGCAAGAGGTCAAGGTTGAACTCAATTCACACGTGTCCTATGTCATTTTGAGGACTGGTTCTAGGTTCTCTGGAGTGTCACATAGATGACACGATGCACAACCATTTCCTTTCTTCCCATTCCCTCCTCGTGCTGCTGTGCAGACTTGAATTGCTGTATTTCCATTAGCTCTGCTCTCTCAAACGTTCGGTGCAATGGGATCATTTCAAGCTTTGTCATAAGATCTCTCAAGGCATTCAGTACTGTTGACAATTTCATCCTACGTAGTCAAAGTGTTTTATCTCTTGAGTTTTACCAAAACCTGTACAAATTCCCACGATAACTCCTTGAAGACTCCTTTATTGCTCTCTCTCTCTTTGGCTTCCTTTGTGGATTAGTTAAAACCTGCTGTTTCTCTCTTCCTCCTCTTTTTCCAGTTAATAGATTCTTCTAGGGTGAGCTCATCTCCTCTCCTGTCTGTAATAACGCTCAATGTGCTATGGCTCCTCAATCCAGAATTGTCCCCCAGTATCAGTATCTTGAGTGGCAGACTTAAATTTGCTTTTAAACTCTCTGGTCTTCATCATCTTGCAACTCAGGGAATGACTGCCATCTTCCTATTCACGCGGCGATGTCAGATCTGCAAATATTTTTATCAGTGTTTCTCCACCTCTAGTAACAGTCCACACTTCTGCTTTTTTCCCAACTAAGTCTCAAGTTAGCCATTTGGCCACATTTTCTGAAGGCTAGAACCTTGTGACTAACAGTATTGATTTTTCTCTAGCTCAGATAGCCTCGAGCTAGAGAAAAAATGGGAAATAATCATTCTCTCTCTCTCTCTCTCTCTCTCTCTCTCTCTCTCTCTCTCTCTCTCTCTCTCTTCCCCCCTTGCTCCCCATCTCTGCTCTCTCAAGGTAAAATTACCTGGATACATTTCCTCTTGGTTGGAAGTTACCCCTTGTTAGGTAGTCTGCGATATTTGCCTCGGTAAACTCAGGCATTAGGGCAAAGACTCTTATTATCTTTGGCTCTTGTGCACTGTTTCCTGTTTTCAGATCTTTCACCAGTGTTCAGTGGATGTTTTGAAAGCACAAGATATTTATTGCACAAAAGTATCAGCATTTGGGCATCAAAGATCCGCACGGAGAGCGTGATGCTTCTATAGATTCTTCTTCTAATGAAAAAAGAGATTCATTTGTGGGGTAGGGTATGCTTTCCTGGGACTTTAAACTAATTGGAAGACCAGGGGAGTGTTCCACTATATGAGTTTGGCTTTGGGGCTGCCAGTGTCAGGGGATGGCTGGTGAAGATAGACGAGCTGCCCAGGCTCTGCTTTTATTTAACGGGTGCTGCGCAGTTTTCCCAGCCTGATGAACTTTTTCATTTCCCCTTAATGAAAGTTGCTAAGTTCTAAAACTATAGGAAAATACACATAATAAAATATCAGCACACAAGTACCTGCCAGCCAGAATAAAGAAGTGCTGACATTTTATTGCTTCTGCTTCCGATTTCATTTTATTTTTTTTAATGAAAGATATAGAACATTGCGGAAGGTGGCAAAGTCTTCCTCGTCCCCCATTGCGGTCACATTGTCCTACCTCCTTTCCCCAAGACAAACACTGTCCCAAGTGTGGCATGTGCTCTTTCTCTTTACGTTTTTATTATATTTTCACTTGCATATCTGTAAGCGAAGCATTACTTTGCATTGTTATTTAAAATGTATATTTATGCTGTCATTGGGTATTATTCCAGTTTTTTTTACTCAGTATTACGTTTTTGAGGTCAATCCATGTTCCCATAAAGTAATCCAGTTTTTATTGCTGTATGGATTGTGTGAATGTACAACAGTGTATTATTTAATAATTTAACTAAGGACTCCTCTGAAATGGGTTTTTTCATGCATATCTTTGATGGTGAATATGTGCAAGAGTTTCTCTTGGGCATCTATTTAAAATCACGATTGCTGATTCACAGATTGTGTAGCTCAATATGTCTGTTTGCAGATTTTGACAGGTTGTCTCCAGAATGTTTTGTCATTTTATTCTCCCATCAGAACATAGTGAGAACTTCAGCCATCTTTGTCCTGGTCAATTCTGGGTAGTACAGAATTTTGATTTTTCTGATTTAATTGGTATTAAATAATATGTAGATAATTTTGCTTGATAATTAAAGGTGATAAGTGTTGCTTCATATATTTGTTACTCTTTGTTTTAATTCTTTTGTGAATTGCTTATTTAAAACAAAACAAGTATCATTATGGGAAACATACTGAGATCTGTGTTCACATAGCTTAAATATCATGACTGAGAACTGAGCCCATCTGTGTCAGCATGTTGAAATGATTCACTGCAGGAAATTCTTGCCATGTCATGCTGTTTGGGTTACTTTTGCTTTGTAATATAGTTTAAAATTAGGACGTGTGATGCTTCCAGGTTTGTTATTTGTTTGTTTGTTTGTTTTGGATTGCTTTGGCTACTCATGGTGTTTTGTGGTTCCATACACATTTCAGGATTGATTTTTTTCTAGTTTTGTAAAAATTTTCATTGGAATTTTGATAAGGATTACATTGAATTTCCACAACCATGTGTCATATCAATGACGAACCATGTATACCATGGTGGTCTCATTAGAGTATATACATAGCCTCCATGTGTAGCATGCTAAACCATGTAGGTTTGTGCAAGTACTTTCTGTGATGTTTGCACAGTGACAAAACCACCTAATGACACGTTTTAAGTATCTCTGTTATTAAGCAGTGCATAATTGTATATGACTTTGGGTAGCATAAACATTCAACAAAATTCAACCATTCCATGAACGTGAGATATCTTTCCAATGATTTGTACCTTATTCCATTTTTTATCAATGTCTTATAGTTTTCAGTATAAAGATTTTTTTACCTTTGCTAAATTTATTTCTAAGAACTTTATTAGTTTTATTAATATTGTGAATGAGATTTTTTCTTTTTTCAGATAATTTGTAGTTAGTATATAGATTTTTGTATGTTGATTTTGTGTCCCACAACTTCACTGAATTTGTTGATCGGATCTAACAGTTTTTGGTGGAATCTTTATAATATTCAACATGTAAAATCTTATCTACAGGCAGAGATACTTTTACTGTTTCATTTCTGATTCTGATGTATTTTATTTATTTCTTGTATTTCCATGGTTGCTCTGGCTACAACTTCCAATACTATGTTGAATAGGAGTGATGACAAAAGTAAACACCTTTTCATAAAAAAAAATCAACAAAGTGTGTCTAAAAGGAATGCACCTCAACATAATAAAGACAATCTATGACAAACCCATAGCTAACATCCATGGTGAAGGTTGAAAACTTTTCTTCTAAGATCAGAAATAAGATAAGGGTGTCTACTCTTGTAGTGGTCTCCTATGATCTTTTTATTTCTGTGGTATCAGTTGTAATGTCTTCTCTTTCATTTATAATTTTATTGATTTGGTTCTTCTCTTTTTTCTTGATTATTCTAACAAAAGGTGTATTAATCTTTATATTTTCAAGCTTTAGTTTTGTTAATCTTTTCTATTAGTTGTCTGTTCTCCATTTCATTTATTTCTCCACTTTTATATTATTTCTATTTATTATTTTATTATCTTTATTATTTTTCTTTTTATTATTCTATTTGTATTTTTTTGGTGTTACATGAACTATTATACCTCTTACAAACAACTTTTAGATATGATAAAACATTGGAGCATGTTATCAGTTTTAGGAGTGTTTCATACAGTTGAAAATAATATATGTTATTTGTTGAAGAATTATCACTACAAAAATTAGATTAAGGCTTTTACATTATTTTTCAAAAATTTTATACTTTTACTATTTTTTTTGCATAAATTCTGGAAGAGATGATTAAAATTTTTCCTATAATTAATGGGATTTTTATTTCTACTTCAGTTTTATAATTTCTCCATATATAGGTCACTGAAGTTGATACTGAGTTTGTTCTAAGTGGATATACTTTTAGCAATATATAGTTTCTTTATAATCATAAATGTTTTTACCTTGATTTTTTTCTGATATAAATACTGCTTTACCATCTTCCTTTTTACTAAGATTGCCCTTTTATGTATTGTTCTATTCCTTTACATTGAACTTTTGAGTTCTTTCTAAAGTTAACTATTTAAGCAGCTTATCTAGATCAAAACATTTGTTTTGTTATTTACTATATGCAAATAGGTACTTATTTCATTTATATTTGTAGAATTATTACTATATTACACTTTTTGTGACTTTATTTTATATTTTAACATTAGAACATTCCTAATATAAAACTGCCTCTTACAGCTAATAATTTTTCTATTATTTTCTGCCACCTTGGAATTGATTTTGTTTTTATTATATTTATCTCTGTCTTTACTATTGACTGACTTTTATTATTTGCTTTCTTTTACTTGTCTGGAAAGCATAGATTTCAATTCTGTTACTTTAGTGCCTACCATTTGTTCCATGATTGTAAAGTTCTCTGCATGCCTTATAGATAAGGTAATAAAATAATAGAATAGCATGAAAAAGGAGATTTCAAATGTAAAAAGGATAAATCAGATTCATTATAGAACCAATAAATAATATAGAAGTCACAAGTACAGAATAGACACGATTGAAAAGTGAATCCATGCTTTAAATAAAAAGAATTCAGAACACAAAGGCAAAACACTCAAAATAATTAAAAATAAATAACAACTAGAGAGGACAGAAATTTCCAATTAAATATAAGGACAATTTATTTATTTTAATTAGAGAATGTAACAAATGCAGACAAAACAAAAAATATAAAATGGAGTATGATGTCATGACATGAATAAGTAATTGAATGTAGGCACAAAAGACATTGTTCTTATGCTCATAGAATGCATTGTTTAAAGGTAAGACAAGAGTAATATAACCAAGTGAGTAATTAAGCACATAATTACAAGAGGACACATTTCTGTAAATAAGATATAATAATACCTCTATACTGGGGAAACTCACTTAACATTGAAATTTAGGAAGGAAGTTCTTGAAATCTGAAGAGTGAATAGATGTTGGCCTATTAAAATGAGAGGGGGAAGCACTCAATATTTAGTAACAATGTGTGTGAAGACTTGAGAGAAAACACGGCATGTTTGAAGCACCGAAAAGGAGTGCATTGTTATGAATTGTGCTCCCTGACCGCTCAAAAAATTAATTTCAATTATGAAGTCCTAAAGTCCAGCAACTCAGAAGGTGACTCTAGTTGCAGATAAGGTCTTTGAAAAGATAATTAAGCTAGTGAAGCCATTAGGGTTAGGCCTTGATGCAGTCTGCTGGGTGTCCTTACGTGAAGAGAAAATTTGGACCCCCGAAGATCCATCAAAGACATGTATGCACCTGTGTAAGGACACAGTGAGAAGACAGCCATGTGAGGCCAAGGAGAGGGGCCTCAGGAGAAATCAAACCTGCCAACACCTTGATCTTGGACTTCTGGCTTCCAGAACCGCGACAAAGGAAATATCTGTTATCTGTGAATAGTATTGTCACCCAATCTGTGATACTTTGTTATGGCAGCACTGGTAAACTAATACATTCATATAGATGGAGATGAGAGGGCAAGGAGAAGCATGAAGCACGATGAAACGGCCATAAACACAAGGCTAGACCCTGCAGGTTTACAAATCATGCAAAAGGGTGATCTCTACTTTAGTTAGAATGGGAAGCAATTGAAGAGTTTAATGCAGGGCTACATTTCACACAGATCAACCTGGTTGTCTATGGGAAATGGCTCGAGAGAGGCCCGTGGGGAGGGAAAAGGAACAGTGGGCTTTTGAAGTGGTCCAGAGAAAAGGTGAAGGTCGCTGTGGGCTGAATGTTTGTGTGCCCCACCGTTCCCTATTCATATGTTAAAACCCTAATTCCTAATAGGAAGTATCTGGAGACCCAGCCTTTGGAAGAGAGCTTGGTCCTGGTGGTTGAGCCCTTATAATGGGGTTAGTGCAAGAGGAGACAGGAGAGAGCCTGCTTCCTGAACTCATCATGTGAGGACACAGCAAGAAGGTGGTTGTTTGTAAACAGGAAGATGATCCTCACCAGAATCTTGTCGTCTGGCACCTTGACCTTGGACTTCCTTGCCTCCGGAACTGTGGAAAATACATTTCTGTTGTTTGAACTAACTCACTGCGTGGTATTTGTTACGGTAGCCCTTGCCAACGGAAACAAAGGTAGTTTACACTCTGCTTTAACTTCCCAATCTGCCACCACACTATGCACACTTAGTATTTCCCGCTTCGCTCTTCTCAGGGAGGAGTCCCTGCTTCCGTTATGGCTCTTAAAACAGTGCACTCATTCATGTAAGCATTTACATATATAGTTTATCCGCCTTAAATACTGTGTTCTCTCATGGTAGAAATGTTATCTGATTTAGTTTGATTTGGGAGTACTACAGGGCATCAGCAAAGACTTATTGAAAGATAAGTAAATAAATAGATAAACAACTAACTCACTAAATACATAAGAAGTTATCCTTCTAGAAAATCCTACAATGTGGCTCTTGCGTTTTTACTCTGAATACCTCTTGACTTCATTGTCCTCCTTGCTGTTTGTCATTTTGTGTCTTGCGATGGCCTGCAGAGATGTGCAAACATCATTCATCTGCCTGCCATAGGGAAGTCAGATTTGTCCCCTTGTTTATTTGATTCTGAAAAACAAAACGTAACAAAACACCTCCTATATTTTTCTTTGGTTTATCCATTTAGGGTGTTTTCTTTCTCTCCGGGTATTATGAATGACACATTTCCTTTCTTCTGGCTCTGCTAGGAAAATCAATCAGCAACTTTGCTGATACCTTACATTTGGGATACTGCAGCACAGGTGGTGACTGAATTTCCACGTGTGACTATTTGCCTTTTGTATTCATCCTTTATGTTTCTTTGTTTTTCTTTGTAGCTGGGTTTGCTCTAATGCAAGGAGGATTAGCATGTTCAAACACTTATATTTGAATTCTCCTGAGGTCCTCCTGATCATTTTCTTGAGACTTTTTTCACTGAGGAACATTTGCTTCTTGTGCAGGGAGATTTGTTAGATAAGAAAGTTGTTGAGTATTATGGAGATTATTATTCTTGACTTTGGATACCTTTGTCATTGGATATCCTCAATAAGAATAAGCAATTACTTAGTTCCCTGTGGAGGTGTGGATTTTTCTGCCCCTGCAACAGTTGACTCAAATGTAAATCCTGTCAGCTATTCATCTTTGGTGGAAATATTTAACTTGAAAATGATCCTATATCTATGCCACATACCTGGGTGGATTGTGTCTCCTAAAGAATTTTAGGAAAGCAAGGAAGTGAAGCTTTAACCTTGTAAATTTCAGTCATTCGTTAATGGACCACGTTTATTAGGTACATACATGGGCTATAGATACCCTAATTACTTGGGGTGTAGCACGGATAAGATGCCATGCTGGTCTGCAGGGGAGTATTCAGTACCATGAAGAGAGTAGCAGTATTAAAGTCACTGTAATATGTCATGTCACTTTCATGACTGAGGAAAGCACATGGAGCAGCCAACATGCCCCCGGGCTCCACTATTTCCTTATGTGGGACTTACCTGGAGGGTGTGGGAGTCTGGCTTAGGATCCCTCTTGGCCCTTTGGATTTAGAAACAAAAGGTTTTTGATCTGACATCACATTCATCATTTAGAAGGGTAATGAAATAAAAGTTTAGGCGTCACACTTAGAGTAATGAACGGAAGTGGAAAAGGACCTAGACAGTAGAAGTATCTCAGTGTTAATTTTATCACCCACCTACCCAGAGAAGCGAGTATTTCAAAACTGGAGACTAGAGCTGTACCCAAAGGTCGTAGTGGGAAGCCTAGTGATTCTCATTTTAGCATTTAAGATGAACTGGCATATGTTGCTGGCAATCTCATTGCATAAATTAGGTTTTAAATAAATGAAGTAGGAAACATTCTCAGAAAATGAGGACATTCAAATTTAGAAATTCAAAATTGAGCATCATTTTTTTGACCCCTAAACAAGTTGCCTTTCTGTTTATAGAGTATGCTTTAATGTATCAGCATATAAATCGAGAAATAAATGGTTGGAAAAAATATCTCAGGTTGTTCAATGGAGGTGAAGGAAGAGAGAGGAGCATATATTTGGCAGAGTCGGTGGGGAGTTAAATCTGGTATGAGAGTTTTGAATCGATGCAATCAACTCCCGGTAGCCTATGGAATTCAAGCACAGGGCAATGTCAATGTAATTTCTGCGGGTTTGCAAAAGGAGACACGATGGAGCTAATAGAATGAAAGAAGGACCTGAGGCTGTGGGTAAACTGATTAGAAGCCTGACTTGCAGACGCGTGTTGCCTATTTCTAGAGAGGTGAAGGATCTCTCTCATAGGTGCTCAACCAATAATATTATTAAAAACTAATATTTGTTGAGCCCTGCCTGTGACCTAGGGACTGTTCTAAGTTCTAATATATATTGTCATTTAGTCTTTCTAACAACTCCAAGGAGAGAGGGTAAATAACTACTCTGAAGTCACACAGCTGGAAAGTAAAGGAGCCTGTATTTAGCTGAAGGAAGCCCAGCCCCCGAACTTGCTATGAGATTCCTAACCTCTGTGTGAATGGTCTGGTGATATTCGGATGTAAAGCAGTTTTCTTGGAACTCAGGATGCTGTAGAAATCACTAAGTTAGATAGATCTTAACTTACTTTGGGGAGACTGTGCCTCCCCGGATGTGAAACCTGGCCATCCTCTAGCCATAGAAGCCTGGTTCTGCCTGCTGGATTTATTGTCTCTCGGCTCCAAATTCATCTGTGCAACGGATTGAGCTTTTCCCCTTAATAATGAGTATGCCATGAAGCTTTGTCAGGAAAGTGTGTTGAGGGTCATTGCATGAGAGGGGACTTCACATCCTGGTCCTGATCACCGTGTTGGCTGCTGCTGGCTCCTGTTGCGTGAGAGTCCGTGGTGTAATGTCCACTGACACTCTGGCCTGGTCACGCACCCAAAGCGCCGCACATTAGGAACCCCACAACCCAGCCCAGCCTGGATCTAGTCACCACGTCCTTGTAGTTCTTCGACATGGCACCGTGCGCTCCAGCCCTGCCCTGCACTAATGCCCAACTCCTTCAGTCCGCCTGCTCGCCAGGGTTGGCTCGCTCGCAACTTGCATGGTTGTTCCTACTTACTCAGCAACCGTTGACGGCTGTTGCCCAGGCCAACCGGCCAACATCTTCACCTTCCAGCAGACTAGAGCTCATGTGGCTCCTCGTTCTTCCCTGACGCCTGAGCCCCAGCCGTGGGGGCCATTCCCCTGCCTATTTTGTCCTTCTTTGCACAGAGTGCTCTTTAGAGTTCTCTTTGCACTTTTACAGCTGCTCTCTGATCGCGGCTTAATATTCTTCATATTGAGCTTCCCCTGTTTAAAATTACAATGTGGCTTCCGTTTCCTGACTGGACCCAGACTGATGCAAAGCCAAGCGGCCTCAGGACTATGGCATATTATGACGTACATGAAGTACAGAGGACAGGGCATACCTGTCACTCAGGGCGGGGACGCGGAGGAAAGGATGGGGCAAGTTGTCTCAGAATGTAAGTTTTGAAGTTGGGAGTAGAGCTTGTACTTGGCATGTATTCTGATGATGAGTATCGGAGAATGAGGACTGAGTTCCCGCATACTACACAGTGTTTCCCATCTAAATGCCAGACTGAGCAACTCAAGGGCACAGAGTGACTCTGAAACCCTCCTTTGAAAAATTCAAGTCCATAAATCAATGACTAGATTACACTTTGTGATGCCTTTTGAAATTTACGAGGAAGATAATGTGTATAACATTCTTCGAAAAATTGACTAATTCAAGTGTTGTTCAGAACAATGCACTAACGTGCAGTGATTTATGCAGAGACTTCGTTTTGCTTCAGAATTTCCAAATGGACTGCAGGAGAGAGAATACCTGACTACAGAGGGTTCTGATTAAGTTTTGAAAGAGATGGGAGATCATAAAATAAAGGCCATGACGAGGACAGTCGAAGTGGGTGCAACTGTCCCAGTGTGACGCGGTCCAACTGCGTGATCTCTGATTGGTTCTGTGTGCTGCGTCCCCTCCAAAGGAGTAACACGGGGGACGTGAGGAGTAGAGCGGACAGCGCAGTTTTCATGTCGTGAGAATGGTCCTGGGTAAAGGATGGAGCCAGGCGCAACCATCTTCGTCTCAGCGTTCTTGGCGCGTCTGCCGCCACGCACGTATTCCACCTTACCTGACTGGATTCTAATGAAGAAATTCCCCATCACTACATGCAGCGGAATTGTGAAATTGTTAATGTTTCCCCATTTTTTGAGACCAGTTTTACATGATTCAACTTAGTACCATTTTACCTAGGAATATTCAGTACGTATTTCAAAAGAGAAAGTGATTTTAAAATGTGATCAAAATATCATGACCACACAAAACATATGTTCTTTAATATCATCAAGTATCTAATGGTGATCAAATTGCCTTGAATTTCTATCTTTTAACAGTTTGTTTTTTCTGTGGTTTTCTTTTCCTATCAGGTCCTACACAAGTTTTGATGGCAGGGTTAGGTCGGCCTCATAAAATGAGTTGGAAAGTGTTCTTTCCACCTATATTTTATTAAAGAGTTTCTGTAAGGTTGGTATCATTTGTTATTTGAGTGGTTGATAGATTTTACTAGTACAGTCATCTGGGGAAGGAAGGGAAGAAGGTTTAAATTACACACTCAGTTTCTTCCAAAAGATGTAGAGTTTTTTTATATTTTGCTTTTCTACCTGTAGCCAGTTTGTTAAATGGTAGGATTTTATTTTTGAGAAATTTTTCTAGTTCAGATTATTGATTTTATTAATATAATGCCATTGATAATATTTGCTTTATAATTTTAGATCTATAACCTCAGTAGTGGCTATTATTATGGATTGTAATTTAATCTTGCTGTCAGAGAACACACTCGGAGTGGTTTCTATCCTTTGTTATGAGACTTCTTTAAAAGCCTGGCATACGATCTTTTTTGCTGTGCTATACATCTGCTTCAACAGAGGGTATTTAAAAGTTGTCAGGTGAAGTATTACATAAGTAATAATCAAACCAAGACAACTGCTATTGCTGTTCAAATATTCTTCCTCCTCATTCAACTTTTTTGTCTGCTTGTCTATCAATTGCTGAACCAAGAGTGAAATCTCGAGCTATGTCTATTTCTCTTTCCAGGGTTTTTCCCTTTGCATATTTTAAAGATTTTTCATTAGATGTATATTTATTCAGTATTCTGATGTAATCTTGACAAGTTACCTTTTATGATTATGAACACCTCTCTTTACTTGAAGTGATACTTCTTGTGTCCAGGTCTGATATTATCAGAGCTACTCAGGGTTTCTTAAGCTTCATGGTTGAACTTTGTATTTTTTATCTTTTTAATTCTGCTTATTTATAACTTTGTGTGTAATATATTTAGACAAGTTGATCTGAATTTTTTGTCTAGCTTTACTGAATAAGGAATTGTCTTCATTGAAGGAACATATTTTTTAAAGATTTTATTTATTTATTTTTAGAGGGAGGAGAAGGGAAAGAGACACAGAGGGAGAGAAACATCAATGTGTGGTTGCCTGCAACCAGGCATGTACCCTAGACTGAGAATCGAACCGGCAATCCTTTGGTTCGCAGGCCGGCTCTCAATCCACAGTTACGGCAGCCAGGGCTGAGGGAATGCATTTATTGATATGGTTGCATCTAAGTCTAACCACTTAGATCCAACAATACCATAGGTTTTTAATTTGTTCTCTCTCCTCTTTTTCCCTTCTTCCTGCCTATATTTTAGATTAATTGGAAATTGTTTTCTGTATTCTATTATGTCTTTTCTGTTAGTTTTATGCTTTTATTTTTATATTAATTTTTAGTGCTCAAGTAATTTTAACATGCATCCTGAACTTATTAGTACTTCACCAACAAGTTGAGACTTGTAAGAACTACAAAAATATAAAGCAATCTACCAGTTCTTTCTTTGATGCCAATTTAGTCATAAATTCTTACATCTAGATGTAATTTAAATCCCAACATATAGAACTGTTACTATTTTTCTTTAAGTACTTAATTACTTTTTTAAAAAGATAATAAAATAAAAAAAACTGTTCACCAAATTTTTCCTGTTTCTGGTCCTTTTCATTTCTTCCTTCAGATCCGATTTCCCTTCAACCTGAATATCTTTCTTTTACATTTCTTATAGTGATGTTCTTCTAGCTATAGTATCTGTCATCCTTTATTTATCTAAAATATTTTTCTTTTAAATGATTTTTTAAAGGATTTTTTTCACTGAGTATAGAATGGTACATGTTTTATTCATTTAGCATTTTAAAAATTTTGTTTCATCAGTCTATCTTTTCCATTGTTTCTGATGATAAATCAGCCATCTGTCTTTCTTCTTTTGGCTATTTTATAATTTTTTTGTTATCTTTGTTTTAGGAGATTGAATATAATATGTTAGGTGGGGTGTTCCTTATATTAACTTGGTGACTGTCTTCTATCAAATGGTTGATGCCTTTAATCAAATCTGCGAATAATTCAGCCAGTATTTCTTTAAGTATTTTTCTGCCCCATTTTCTATATTCTTTTTTGGGGGGACTCCAGTTACATGTATGTTGAAGGTCTTATTATTGTCACACAGATTACTGATACTGTGTTTATTGTTTTATTCTTCTGTTAATGCTTCTGGTTGGAGAATTTTCACTGACATATTAATAAATTCATTATCTTTTACTTGCTTTTTTAATTCATGCAATTGTATTCTTTACATTTTTTATGTTAGGTGTGTTTTTTAACTCTAGGATTTCCATTTTGTCTTCTTTAGAGATTTTACTACTTTTCTATAATTTCCTGTATCTTCACTTGTTATATCAGTCTTTTGCTGAGAAAATTTATTGTATTGTACAGTAGATACTATGACTGAAGTGTAGACACACTAGATTCTGTTAAATTCTCAATTTTGTAATTTTATTTTTGAAAGCAGTTAAATTACCTGGTAGGTAATTTACCTGGTAGGTCATTTTGACACCGTGAAAGCTTAGATACTGGCTTTGTTATTGCAAATTTGTCTTTAATTCTAGGGTAGGGCCCGAGGTGCAGGGCACATCCTGCTTTTTTGGCACTGCCCTTCTGAGATTGTAAGAGTAAATCTGCATTGTTTCCCAATCCCCTCTAACATGGCAGACCCTGAGCCCCCCAATTTTTCTCCTCAGCACTGGACAGTTATTGAAAATCTTGGCTTATCTCTTTCAGCCTTCCAACTCTTCCAATTTTTCCATTTTGAAACTTGGGTTTTACTCTTGCCCTGTGCATGTTGAGATTAGAAGTCAAGATTTGAGTGACATTTCTCTGCATAATCTAGGGCTCCCCCTCTTTCTGGCTCCTTTCTCTGGGTTTCTTTCCTCGGTTCCTTATCCCCCTGGTAGTTTTCTTATCTCTGGTGGTTCTGAACTCTTCCTTTATTCCTCAAAAGATAGACGGTTTTGCTCGAGCTCTGTCCACTGCAGGATGTGAACAGGAGAATGCCCTGGTACAAGAGCTGGTTCAATGTGTATCTCACCTAGTGTGTCTCCTTGCTTTCAGTTGCCCTCCGATTTCAACCCGCTTTTGGTTAATCTCCGATGACTTCAGGCTTTTTTTAAAATTTGACTGTAGTTTGGGTAGGAGGTCTAGTTTGAGACGAGTTTGCCCATTATTATTATTGGACGTGATATTCCTTAACCATCTACTTTACTCTTTCATTTGAACCCTGGTAACATCCTCTGTCTGGTCTCCTTCCATACAGCCTTTCAACCCACTCTTCCCCACACACCTTTGTATTCAGGACATTCAGAACCATTTTAAAAACTTTAATCTTTTTTTTTTTTGTGCTTGTGCAAACTATTTCAGAGCATCCTTTGCCTCCCATTTAAAGTGTATCCCACTTGACAGGGTATATGCACTAAGAATAAATCTAAAATATTTAATGATTTATTAGTACTCCATACTGTGTATACCAGATGAATATCACCCCTGCATATGGATTTCTCCACCGTCTGTACCAAGTTTATCTTTCCAGCCACATTTCCTGATAATGCTATCTATTTCAATATCTGTATTTCTGGCTTCTTGAAAAACTCATTTTCACCAAATATGGCATGGTAGAGAACCATTCTTTTTCCTCACTTATATATATATATTATATTATATATATAACTAATATATATATTATATATATATATATATATATATATATTCGTTTCCTAGATCTCCCAGAACAAAATGAACTGTGTGGCTTAAAAAAATAGAGAAACTACATGTCTCTTAGTGCTTGAAGCTAGGAATCCTAAATCAGTGTGTCGACAGGGTCATATATTCTGGGAAGACTCCAAGGGAGGGGCTTTCTTGCCTCTGCCTAGGTTCTGGTAGTTGCCAGAAGTCACGGGTGTTCCTTGTTTTGTAGATGAATTACTCCAATATTTGCCTCCATCAACACATGGGATTCTCCCTGTGTGTCTCTGTCAGAGTTTACTTTTTTGGAAGGATATTAATTTTTGCATTAGGGCCCTCTGTAATGCAGACTTCATAGTGACTTCATTATATCTAAAATCACCCTATTGCCTAATAAGGTCCCATTCAGATTCTTCGTAGTTTCCTCAAGAATTTTGATGAACATTATTCAACCCAGTAAACACCCAAATCTTATTTGCCATTTTTCAATCAAACAACTCTCCTCTTTGAGTGCTTTCCTAATTCATTCATAAAATATTTCTCCCTCCATTGAACAGTGTTGTGTCGCTCGCTTATACCATCTATTTGTTCCCTTGGCTGCCTTCCTCCTCCAATGATTTTGATTCTTTGGAAAAACACTGGTTTATTTGTTATCTTTGCTTCCCCAGAGACTTCTTCAATGTCTACCTTAGAATTAATGCTTGATAAATGTTCGATAAATAAATAATTTTTAAGGGAACACAGGGTCTTGTCTTCTTCCTCATTCCTTAAAGCCCCCAAGCACTATTAACGTTCTTACCACCATTCTATCCCTGGTGGCCACAGTTTTATTTTC
Organism: Anoura caudifer; assembly: GCA_004027475.1. Classification (NCBI taxonomy): domain Eukaryota; kingdom Metazoa; phylum Chordata; class Mammalia; order Chiroptera; family Phyllostomidae; genus Anoura; species Anoura caudifer. The sequence goes on along the minus strand of PVKU01000061.1, from coordinate 716,160 downwards.
ACCAAGATAAAAAGAAATTGAAACCATGTTCTCAGTGAATTAGAAACATAAACTGTGGTATCAGGATGGACTCTCTGAGTCTGGGAAAAAAAACATGATAGAAACATAATGTAAATCTAAAAATGTTACTGAGAATGTTAGTAATGATATTGACTTAATTCTGCTCACTAGGGGAGGGCCATGACTGAACTCGATGTGTTGAAAAGTTCAGAGACATTAATCTTCTTATCTGTGCCCCAGAACTCCTTCTGCAAAGACAAATGAGCAAGCATTGATGAATGCTGCTTCATTAGGAGAATTTAAAAATGTCATTTGTCTTCATGAAAAGGAAGTATTTTTACATTTTACATTTTACAATGAATCAGTGAAAAAAAATTTCTACCATTACCCTTTGACTTCGAATGGACGTTATGAGCATCATTTTGGTGCAGTAAGAGTCTTGCTTTAGGGGAAATCTTGACAAAAAGATATTTTCTGGCGAAACAATTGCCACATCCTACAGGCCTGATCAAGATCCTTTTAAAATAATACATTTAGGGTTTTAAATGTCCCCTTTTGTCTACCTTTCTAAGAGACAAGAAAGGCAAAAACTAAAAATAATGAAAGAGAAATAAAACACACAAAAAATTTCTTTAAAAGGAAGGCTTCAGGTTTATTCTAGAGTAAATATATTGCCAGCTTAATCTTGTCCTTTTTCTGTATCCACATAATAAGATGTTAAAATATTTGTCCCAAGTAATTAGCATAAACATTTCCAAGTTCCCTAGTAACCCAAACATAAATAGACCATGATTACTCTCCTCTTAGAGGGATACAGACTTTAGACAAACAAACATAGCTTTATTATTAGATAGTATTTCTTTTATATGGTAGTCTCCAGGCAAGTAGTTAGTTTTTAGTATTTAATTTTTTTACTCCTATTGGTAAATGTATTTCAGTGTTCTTCAAAATCTTCCATGAGCTTAGGGGGCACTCCCTTGGGTTTTGCCCATCTTTTTGCACTTGAGTCTTTAGCAAATATGTTGTTATCAATCTTTTCACTCTTTAGTGATCCTAAGTACTACCTGGTAAACTGTCCAAAATTCTCCTGGAACAAAGAGTTTCTTTTCAATAGGATATGAATTGAGGCCTGGAATTCTGCATTTTAAAGAACTATTCCACGGGATTCTAATATAGGTGGTTTAGGGACCACATTTTGAGAAACACTGATTATCTTTTTCTTCTACTTAAATTTACTTTCTGTAGGTAGATCACCCTTCCTTTGTCCCAGAAGAGTTCATGGAAATGTCATTGCTGCATCGGTGAATTTCTGTTATATCTTTTAAATGTTATATACACTGAAAAAATTTGTGGGAACCACCAACTGGCTCCACATGTCACCTCCTTTACCTTCTATTTTTTAGACTCTCATTCACATTTGAATACTTCATTTACTTTGACCTTGAGAATCAATTCCGTATAGCCTCTAAATCCTTTTTCCCTAGGTCCTTGGCCCCTACGAAACTCAGCTCCTCAACTTAAGTGCCCACCATCTGGAAAAAAAAATCCTGCTTATATTTCTCCACCTCATCAGCTCTCCATATGGCTTTGAAACTCAGTTAGAAACATGTCTCCTTCTTCTGTGCTAAGGATCTCTTGATTTTCACCTCTTCTTGAGTTATACTTTATTTTTATCTCAACGTCTGCTAACCTTGAAGACCATCTTTTAAAAATATGGTTTAACTCTTGGTTGGCAGAGTAGATTTTAAGATCGATTCCAAGGATTAAAATACTAATGTCAGGGGAAGGCAAACTTTCTCTTCTTCGCAGATTAACTGCCTTTATGCACACGTGTTTGTCTTTGTTATTGACTAACATTGTCACCTTTCCTTTTTGGTCAGTGTAGCATCTTCTGGAGCCATCCAGGTGTATAAACTGACTTTAGGATGATGACACACCATTTTTCTTCCTGTCCTTCTTTTCATGGGGACTCTTCCAGAAGAGGGTCTCCGCGTAGTGACTTAAAGACTATGAAATGTGGTGTGATCAGAGAGGAAAGGGAAATAAATTGCAGATTTGTATGAAAAGTGAATGTCATGAAATACTGCACCAGCAAGTGATTCAAGGCCTAGGAAGCCAAAAAAAAAAAAAAAAAAAAAAAAAAAAAAAAAAAAAAAAAAAAAAAAAAAAAAAAAAAAAAAAAAAAAAAAAAAAAAAAAAAAAAAAAAAAAAAAAAAAAAAAAAAAAAAAAAAAAAAAAAAAAAAAAAAAAAGAAGTGTGAGAAAAAGACACAGGAAGCAATGATGCATGAAATGTCTGAAACCGCAGAGGAAATGCCTGACAAGATAGGAAGTAACAAGGTGAACAGCATATCAAAGACTGGAAAGGAACAGCCCTTGAGAAAAGACAAGATGGATGAAGGGAAGCCATTACTGTGTGTCTGGGAAGGTGTTTAATATACTCAGCTGGATAACACCCCAAGGGAAAAAAAATCACAGAATTTCTTCGAAAATACCTGTCATTAGAGACTGATACTACTATCAGAGAAAGAAGGTTGGTGGAATTGTTTAGGGAACTTTCTTCTCTTTGAGTCTTAACTTCTTCCGCCAAGTTATTGGTCAGAAACCTCCTAGGGAACTGAACTAAGGCGATGGTATAATAATCATTTTGGGAGTGCATATTCTCTGGACCCCAGTTACTGAAATACTTTCCTGTAGATTTCCATTCTTACAAATTCAGGGGGAGTGGCAGTGCTACCAGCATAGACCCTGGTGCCGTTTCCTCTGAACCAGATGGGGAGGAGGTGGTGAATTCTGAAAGCAACTCACACTTACAGTGAGATCCTATTGCGACAAGCTGCCTGAAGCCTTTCATTTCATAGAATCTTTGAGTTCTGGCTGTCCTTGTTGCTGCTGCTGCTGCTGCTTCTAAATTTTATCCCAGTGCACTGAAACTCTTGCTTCTCAACTCTGTCTTCCTGCATTTCCATACTGAATGTGGGGATGTGATGGAGGTAGAGCCGGCTCATCCACTGGGGCAGATGTATGAGTCTATCACACTGGGGAGAGCTTCCTGCCCTAGCCTGCCTGCCTTGTGTGTGGGGACGTTCTCTTTATGTGGCAGCTCCTGCAGTGAGTTAAATCATCTCACCTTCTTTGCAAAGAAAGGATGAAAAGAGGCAAGGTTGCCTCCAGGTAGGGTTAAGCTAGAATGATGGAGGATCTTGAAGTCCCATTTAAGTCCCGGCTCTGTCAGCTGGTTCCTGTAGAACCCGTACTTATTCCCCAGCTGGTTGACTGCCTCGGAACGTTCTTAATAGTGTTCTGATTTCGAAAGCTAGAATCCTTTGACCTGTGGCCTGGTTAATTTTTTTTTTCTTTTTCATTGAAATCAAAACTGACAGGAAGAAGAATAGGCTAAAGGAGTTATTTCCCTTTGCTGCTTAATGGGATATGAAGCCTCAGCTTATGACTAGAAAGAAAACTTTCCACTTGGGTAAACATAATTTTCTCTCTCCCCCCCCCCGAAATAATCCCATTCATTTGCAAGGGTATAGTAATTTAGTATAAAATAATTCCCCTTTAACATCTGTTGTAATTGCTTGGCTATCTCCTGACTTCTCTTTTGCTGGGAATTTTGGACCAGTCAGAGACTGAGCTGGCAATAGGAACTGTGCAAGAGGCCAAAGGGATGGACCCAGAGCCTGTGATGCCCAGTGAAGCCACAGACGCTTAATACCACCTTGCCCAGATCCCCCCGTAGTTGGTATCAGACCCAAAGATGGAGCAGCCCTTGCCCACCTGTCTCTAAGCCATGGGAATTTGTGCTTGTTGTGGGAGAAGCCTGGGCCTGCCTCTCTGACGTTCAGAGACAGTGGTGTGCATCTCCAGGTGGGTCTTTGGCTGGTCCGGGGGGGAGCAAATGAGATTCGAGATCAATGGGAGCTTTCTGTGTGGGTAACCTTTTGAAAATATTTATCTCAGGCTCACCGTCTTCTCCCCACCCCCAGAGCACCAGCTTTTTCTTAAGTAATAAAGAGAGGAGGCAGAGATTTGTCATTTACAGCAATCTGCAAGTCCCTTATGGGGTTCAATTACTCTTGGGTTTTGTCACTCTTAACACTCACTAAGCCTCGCTTTTTCTTTTGAGAGCTTATTTTGCATGTGCTAATGTACATTAAAATGTGACAAATAGTTTGGGATGGGGTTCAAAACATCACATATTTATAGACATATCAAGATTTCGTTTATCTTTTGTGGAAGAAACTCAGAAGTTTCCTGCAGCTTGTTTAATATTGAAACTTAATGAGTCCACCTAGTGCTATCACTGAGACAGGAAGGGTTGGCTGTGCCAGAGAAAGGGCCAGACCCTAAGGCATTGGAAGAGAACAGCTAACCAGACTTTAATATAGAAAAATAGATAAATAGGGTGATAATTCAATCAGAAGGCAGTGTACCTATCACGCACCAGGAGAAAGCACAGCTGGAGGACTGGAAAGTGATTTGGAAGCAAAAACCGCTCATTGGATTACAGACCAAGAAATCAAGTTAGAGGTTGCCAGTAGAGTAAAACCTGGTTGTGGAAAACGGATGGCCAGCTCTTCTGTTGTAAACCAGAATGCTAGGAGATTCAGCCCACCTCAAGCTTTGCTTTGGGTTCAGTTCAAACCAACGCTATCCTGAAACACACACGCGCGCGCGCACACACATACGCGCACACACGAAAAATACAATAAAGGCAGTTGTTTCTGATTTACTGGGTAGCCACCTCTCTGGGGATTGGCCCTGAGGCTGTCGCTGAAATCGTGTTGCTCACAAGCCATTGTCAGATTACACACACCTGGCAGGTGTGTTTGTCACGGAGCAACCAGTTAAGGAGAGAGAACTTTCAAAAGAGACGTTATGGTTTACATTGAGTTCATACAGGCACAGATTAAGGAAGGTGGGAGGGGGCCATGTGTGTAGGGTACTTCGGTTTTCGCGTAGAGGCCAGTTTGGGAGCTGTCGCAGAAATCCTTAACTTTGTTTTGCCTACATGGTACCAACTGATTCCTTAGGCTTGTGTTTTAGGTCAAATGAGCGCTTGCTCAGGAAGACACAAACGTGAAGCGAACTCAGACCTTTCTTTGAAGGAACTTACAGTCTAGAGGTGGAGAAAGAACCCAGTGAAGAGTGTCAACCCTAATTCTGTGAGGCTAGGATCAGCGTCAGACGGCAGGCAGTGCCAAGATGCTGTGTGAGCTGGGAGGGGAGGGATGTCAATTTTCTGTCACTGCGGGAAGATCAGCCTGTTCAATAGCATTGCTTGCATTCCACATTCTTTGTGGGTCTTAAGCTACAGACTTAATGAAAGTTGTTTTTAAATGCATTTTAAGAAGACTTGTCTAAATTATTTATGTTTGTCCTATTTCTCTAGCCTCTTTAAAGATATTTCCTCCTTCCTTTTCTGTTATTAGAGCTCCCTGTTCACCTTCCATCCCTGACCCTTGGAGGTTATCTGTGTGGCAATGCGTAGCCTGTGGGCCTCCTGAGATGAAACGCGAGGGCTGGCTTTTGGGTTCCCCATCCTCAGTCAGCTCCCTGTGATGCAAAAACTGCCTCCGGCTTTGCTGTCCAAAGACTTGGGGGGTATGGGTGAGAAAGTTGGTAATACTGGAAAGCAGTTCACCTCCTGGTCCATGTTTCATCAGCAGTGTGGTGAGCTGGAAATCAATTCACAGCTTGGTGCTCTACCCATAGTGTAAAACGAGGCCCTTTAAGCTTGTGCAAACTAACGGAATACTGTTTGTGGTATTCACATCCCTTCTTTGATGTGCTCTCTTGATTTATACATTTTGTGCACACATTATCACTTTTGATAGTTCCTTAAGGGCAGGGAATATGCCTGAATTATCACTGTACCTCCTACAATTCCTGGAGGAAAGAAGGGGCTTCATTCTGTTCTGGAAGAGATGGGTGGTTGATGAATGGTTATGGAGTTTTATACATGGGTATTGGTAAACCTCTCCATAGACTTTCAACCTACTTCAAAATTTTTCACAAAGAACTCTATGACGATCAGGGTCATAGTATTTCAATTCCCTGAGACTCATTTTTCTCATCTGCAAAATGGGACTCCTCTGAGACTTCAGACTCGGAGATGTTCTCCAAGTGCCCAGCACTGATGCGTTAGGGCTTTGCAATGCAGTCTCCGTGAGCTGCACAGCTTAAGCAAGTGCTGAGATAGAGATTACTTCCCCCCCTCCCAGAAGCTGGTTGTATGATGTGGTTCTCTTCCATCTGGAGTGAACATTGGCTTAGACATGTACAAAAACTGTCCAGAGCTATGTGGGAGTATATACTTTAAGGAAATCAGTTTTCAAATTCATATGTTCTCTTTCCTAAAATTGATCCTTGAGGAAGTTTCTCTGTACTGCTGTTCTTTTTTTTCTTACTTTACTTTTCACAATTTTCCTGTTTCCACTTAACAAAGAAAGACCAATTTCTCAGTCGTAGCGACTCTCACTGTGCTTCATTGCCTGGGAAGGAAACACTTCTGAGCCCCCAAACAAGGGGCCACAGGGAAGTGTCTTGCTTCAAAGAGAAGTCCTCGCAAAGCACGGCACGGATGTGGGGACTGGCGTCATTCAGGGGACACGCTCTTATCGGTGCTCCGTGCTTTTCTCTACCTGTCAATACCTGTTCGAATTAGAACTCAGAGAGAGGTGCTTGACCTTAAATCATTTATTAACAAGTTAATTTGCACTCAAAAAGGTTGAAGTTAAAAAAAGTTACCGAGGAGCAGTTTTCTCCCTTTAAGGCAAACCTAACAAAAACTAATCATAATGCAGGTGTGTTACTTCTGGGATGATTTTTATTTCAGGCAAAATGACCGGTAGTATATGACTGTCTAACTACTATGCCATACCCCTGAAACTAATACAAAAAAAAATATTGGGGGGAAAAAGACATCCTGCAGATCAGAGCACAGAAATCATAGGAAAAGTTTTCAAGTTGTGACTGTTTGAAATGTTCTGCCCAGAATCCCTAGGTTCTGTGATTATGTTACCTTACCAGGCAAAAGGGACCGGTCATGGTGATTAAGTTAAGAATTGAAATGGGGGCAGTATCCTGGATTACCCAAGCAGAGCCAATGCAGTCCTCCCAAGTGAGAGAGGAAGGCGCGAGAGTCCGAGAAGACGTGAGGGCAGAAGCAGAGCTCAGAGTGATGTGAAGCCCTCCGCCGAGGTGTGTGGGCAGCGTGTGGAGGCTGCAAAAGGCAAGAAAATACACTGTCCCCTGGAGCCTTCCGAAGAACCCAGTCCTGCCAGCCCGTGGTCGACTTCTGACCGCTGGAACTCTAACGTAACACTTTGGGTTGTTTTCAGGCAGAATAAGAAAAATGACCAGCGGTCATCCCTTCGGTGCAACTGCCAATGCCACAAACCAGTGTTAGCGTCACAACCACCTTAGGATTAAGGATTGCTGCACGCATTGTCCTATGTCATCTTAACCACAGCTTCTCGATGTACATACTCTGTCCTTCGATTTGCACGTGAAGTGAGGTCGATTAAGTGTTTCTTGTCGTTCCCGCAGCTCTTACATGGCAGGCACGTAGCAGTTTCAACCTGAAGCCTCGCTTGTTAAATGCTATGGCCTCTCAAAATGGGCAGCACTTGCCCCAAATGTTTCTAATGGGTTTTAAAACCTGATATTTTGGAGGCACTCCAAAAAAAAATATATTTTTAAATAATTTTAAATAAAATTACAGTCACGTTTGAGGGATACTATGATGAGATGTTAAATAGCAAAATCAAAGCTTAGTGTTTCCACTGAGTTCTAAAATGGAATGGAATGGAATGGGTGAGAAAAAAGCCCACATGTGGCATAAAACATGGAGGAAAACAGCTATGTTCTCTTCAGTAGTAACTCAACAATTCAATATTTAAAGTTGAATTTAATGCCTATTTGTCCCTTAGAAAATCTGATAAATGAGAATTTCACAGTCAACTGTGAAATTTAAGAGGAAATTTCTACACCGGATACATATAATTTGTTGATCTCGTGGTCACCTTCCTAATTTCATGGAAATTAAGTATCTGCGAGTAAATTGCCCAAAGTGGAAAATTTCTTATGCTTTGATGACGATAATATATTACATTTATGAACATTTCACTACTTATTGAGCAATTATTACATGCCAATCACTCTGTTAAGTGCTCTATGCACATTCCTTAATTTGCAACTCACGAGCTCTCAGTGAGATAGACACCATTGTTACCCACATATGATAGACAATGAACATTGAACTGGTGGAGATGAAGCAACTTGTAAGTCACACACAAAATGACAGAGGGCAGTGACAACCTAGGCTGCTGGATTAGGAAAGGCTCTTCGTTGAAATATTGGCAGACATTAAGAATTGTTTTCCATGTAATCACACGCTGATTCCTATTTACCTTTTCATATTGTCCTCTCTGGGGCAGTAGGATTACATAGACTTGAAAGCTTAGAAAGGTAACATTATTGGAACAGGATCCAGGTCAGGGTGACCCGGAATGAGTTAAGTGGTGCAGCAAGCCCTAGGAAAAATGAGTTGCCATTTAGTTTCCTGTGCTTGTTAACACCACCATGGTGGCAACATGAGAATTTGGTCCGGGCTTTGGGCCCAGGTGGTCACTGACAAAAAATGCTCAGGACCCCCATGGAGGTCTTTCTGTGTTAGAAAATGAATAACATCATCTGGGTCCTCATCCTAATTTTTCCACCTACTAACTAGATATGATTTTGGCAAATCATGTTTTGCAACATTTCTTTCCTCAATCTGCAAAATGGGGACAGTAATGTATCTCCGTCTAGGGCTGCTATGATAAAGGATAAAATTAAAGTACTTTGTATAACATCAAGTGATGGGAAGCATGCACAACATGTTAGCTATTATAATATCATTATTATTTTCCTCATTGTTGCTCTTTGCCTTGGAGTCCCCTCTGTGTGGTAAATTCCATAGATCCAACTTGAGGATCTATGACAATTTTGGAAAACTTTTAAATACTTTGGAGACTTCCCCCTCCTGCTGGGGCTGGACAACTCTTCAGAGTTGTCTCTTCTTTGTGATGTGCCTCTGGGAACTTCGCAGACACTGTTTTGCTAAAGAAAGGCATCCATGATTCCATGGAGCAGATTGTTCAGTACCATCGAGAGTGGTTATTTATCCTGTTTATTTACACGGTTCTTCCTGAAAATCTTTCTTGAAAGACTCTCAATGCATTTGTTGGAATTTTTTTATAAGAAATTCTGGCATTTGTGGGCAAGAGTCACTACTGGTATAAAAAATAGCTGGAACTCTAAGGACACATGTTTCTGACCTTCGCTTGGGGACGGGCATGGAGGATGGGGGACCGTGAGGGACAGTGTGCTGTGGACAACAGAGGACAATGCAAAAGAGCAGGACTAGCGCTTCATGTACCAAAGCAAGACATCATTCCATCCTCGCTGCAGGGATATGGAAGTGGCTAAATTTTTTACACAATAAAATGGGGAGCCAACTACTGTAAGGAAACATTGTGCTTTCAAGTGAAGAGCTGTGAGCAGCCAGCTGAAAGCAGCAATCTCTTCAGCCTCTCAAAAAAAAAAAAATGAATAAGGTGGAAGTGTGTGTGTGGTGGGGGCGAGGGAGAAGGAGGCTTCAATTTAGGACACAGACACTGATAACTTTATTAAATATTGATTTTTTGAAAAAAAAATACATCCACCAGGCCATGAGCCAGAGAAGATCAGAATTGGTGATAAAAATAATTATTCGTAGTATTTCAGTTTTATTGCAAACAAAATGAGTTGGCATAATCTATGTGTCCAGCTATACACAAAACCAACTCCCATCTATCTCCCACTTGGAGAGTGGGTGCCTCTCTTTCTTTTGTGACAACACAATGGGGCCCAGTGCAGAGTGGAATAATGTTTGTGGTTTCAGGGGCCAGGAGAGCCAGGATTTCTGGTCCTGTAAGACATTTTCAAAAGACTATTAGCCCAGGCTCCTAGAAAAGGGTGCAGACCTTGTGGCAAGGAGAGCCTGGGGAAACACTCTGTGCAATGACACAGGAGAGGAAAGGGCCACTTGAACAAAGACCAGGAGTAAGCGGTGGCCTTGCCACCCCAGGACGACATTTATTTGGCATCAAGAATGTATCAGACTCCCGGGAGCCTGAGAGCCTTCAAGGTCAGTCACCTCTGTTGAGCTTAATGAGGAGGAACTATTGATTCTTGCAAGAAGTGTTACCTAAACTCAATGATGCAAATGTAAGCGCGGGGGTTCTGCTTCTGGCTGGAGAGCATCTACTTTGGAAGGGACTCTCTTGAGAATGGTGGGCTTCCTGTTACTATAGGGCTTCAGGCAGAGGCTGGATGAGAACCTCTCAGGGGATATGCTGTGGGTGGGGTATTGAATTGGTCAGACACCCCTGAAATATAAAGGATTCTATAACCTATGGGCTTAAATCTTCTCTATAAACTGTGTGCTTTCAGAAACATAAGGGGAGCAATATACGTGTTGTTGGTGGTGATGATCATGATGCTAGCCACCATTTACTGAAATTGAACATATTCTGGGCACAGTGACAAATGTTTGGCAATACAAGCACACAGTTCTTACCACTGCCCTGAAATGCCAATACTGTCTCCATTTTACGGATAAGGAAACTGAGGCTTACAATGATAAGACTTGACTTCCACCCTTAAATATTTCAGAGTGAGATAGGGCCCATAAAAGCGAATACTTACTTAAAAACGTCAGTACCCAATGACACACAACAACATGAGAACTGTTGTAAGATAATGCAAACCATGCGCACACCAAGGGCATTGGCCAGAGACACAGCTGGGGGTGGAGAGGAAGCTTTCCTGTGGAGGTGGGAATAATTTACTTAAGAAAATGGTCCATTTGGGCAAGTAAGTGGAAGGTTTATGTTTAGTTTAAAATGAAATCTTTACATGGACACAGATAACAGTATGGGGATTATCAGAGGGAAAGGGGGCTGGGGAGAGGTAGGCGAGGTAAAGGGGGATAAATGGTGATGGAAGGACACTTGACTTGGGGTGGTGAACACACGATGATGTGTTATAGAATTGTGCACCTGAGCCCTGGCTGATGTGGCTCAGTGGATCAAGCACCGGCCCGAAAAACCAAAGGGTTGCTGGTTCGATTCCCAGAGTACAGGCCTGGGTTGTAGGCCAGGTCCTCGGTGTGGGGTGCATGAGAGGCAACCACACATTGATGTTTCTCTCCCTCTCTTTCTCCCTCCCTTCCCTTCTCTGTGAAAAATAAGTAAATAAAATCTTTCTTAAAAATTAAAAAAACAATAGAATTGCACACCTGAAACCTATAATTTATTAACTAATGTCATCCCAATAAATTCAATAAAAATGAAAATTAAAAAAATAATAAGGAAAATCTTCAAAGAAATGAATGTGCTACTGGAATTTTACCGTGGTGTCAATAATTTCCTGCGCTGTTGTTATCGAGTTGACTTTGTACTCTCAGTCTTTCCCATTTCATTTGGCTTTAAAGCTGAGTTACAGGAGACACAAATCCCTATAAGCAGGAATGCCCAAATTAAATGAGAGTTCAGTTTTGAGTCTACCTGCTTCAGCATTTTTAAGCCACAGATTTTAAAATTCATTCACTTCAACATAGTACTGGATGTCCTAGCTGCAGCAATCAGAGAAGAAGAAGAAATAAAAGGCATCCAAATTGAAAAGAAAGAAGTTAAACTGTCATTATTTGTAGATGGCATGATACTCTATGTAGAGAACCCTAAAGATTCCACCAAAGAACTACTGGACCTGATAAATGAATTCACTAAACTAGCAGGATATATCCAGAAATCAGTTTTATATATGAATGATGAACTATCAGAAAGGGAAACTAAGAAAACAATCCCACTTACAGTTGCATCAGACAAAATGAAATACCTTGAAATAAATTCAACCACGGATGTAAAAGACATGAACTTGGAAAATGATAAGACACCGATACAAATAAGTGGAAGCATATAAAACTGCCCAAAGCAATCTATAGGTTCAACCCAATTCATATCAAGATACCAATGGCATATTTCACAGAATTAGAACAACCGAAGGCCCTGAAGAGCCACAGCAATCTTGAGAAAGAAGAACAAAGTTGAAGGAATCACACTACCTGGTATCAAACTATATATACTACAAGGCCATAGTCACAAACTATCATGGTACTGGCATAAAAACAGGCAAAGAGATAAATGGAACAAATAGTCTGGAAATAAACCCATACCTTCATGGTCAATTAATATGCAAAAATGGGGGCAAGAACATACAATGTGGTAAAAATAGTCTATTCACTAAACACTGTTGGAAAATTTGGACAGACACATGCAAAAATAAACTTACATCACTGATCACCTTCTTACACTGTACATAAGAACACACTCAAAATGGATTAAAGACTTAAATGTAAGACACAAAAACATGAAAGTCCTAGAAGAAAACATAGGCAGAAAATTTTGAACACTTTTCTTAGCAAAGTTTTTTCTTATATTTCTCCTTGGGCAAAGGAAACAAAAGAAAAAAACAAATGGGACCACGTCAAACTAAAAAGTTTTTGCACAGCAAAGGAAACCATTGACAAAATGAAAAGGCAACTGACTGAATGGGAGAACATATTCACTAATGATACATTTGATAAGGGGTTAATATCAAAATTTATAGAGAACTTATACAACTCAACACCAAAAAACAAACAAGCAAGCAAACAAACAAAAACAACCCAATTAAAATATGGGGAAAGGACCTGAATGGACACCTCTCCAAAGAGGACATACAGGTAACTAGTAACCATGAAAAGATGCCCAACATCACTAATCATCAGAGAAATGCAAATGAAAACCACAATGAAATATCACCTAACACCTGTCAGAATGGCTGTCATCAATAAATCAACAAGTGTTGGAGAGGATGCAGAGAAAGGGAACACTTGTTCACTGTTGGAGGGAATGAAGACGGTTGCAGCCACTGTGGAAAACAGTATGGAATGTTCTCAAGAAATTAAACATGGAACTGCCTTATGACCCAGCAATTCCGCTTCTGGGAATATATCCAAAGTAACCGGAAACATTTATTCAAAAGAATATGTGCACCTCTGTGTTCATTGCAGCTTTATTTACAATGGCCAAGTTTTGGAAGCAGCCCAAGTGCCCATCAGTAGATAAGTGGATAAAAAAGCTGTGGTACATTTACACAAAGGACTACTGCTCAGCTGTAAAAACCGCAAAAAACAAAACAACAAAAAAAGGAAATCATACCTTTTGCAACAACTTGGACCTGGAGAGTATTATGCAAAGGGAAGTAAGGCAGTCAGAGAAAGACAAGTAACATATGATTTCACTTATATGTGGAATCTAATGAACAAAATAAACTAACAAAATAGAAACATGCGCACAGGTACATAAAACAGGCAATGGCTGTCAGAGAGGAGGGGTGTGGTGGGGCTGTGTGAAAAAGTTCATGGGATTAAGCAAAATAAATAAATAGAATCCCTTTAGATGATGTTGGTGGGATCCTAATTAAATCCAGAGAGAAAATAGATATTTCTCATACTTTTCTGAACACTTAACCTTGCTAAACTTTTCTGTGAGACACTACATATTGACTAACGTTTGAAATAAATGGAGATGGATGTGTACACGCACCTGTGTCTAGAGGGGGCTTTTTATCTTTTCTTTCTTTCTTTCTTTCTTTCTTTCTTTCTTTCTTTCTTTCTTTCTTTCTTTCTTTCTTTCTTTCTCTTTCTTTCTTTTTTCTCTTTTCTTCTCCTTCCTTCCTTCCTTCCTTTTCCTCCTTCCTTTCCTTCCTTCCTTCCTTCCTTCCTTCCTTCCTTCCTTCCTTCCTTCCTTCTGCAGTGTGCAATGATGTGAATTGTGAATTGGAGGATGTGGTTTCTCTTTTTCTACTACAACCATCTGCTTAACCTTACTTAACAGTCTCATCTGTGGCCATTATATAAGACAATATGATGGACTCATCCTGTTCTAGGATCTCTTGATTTGGTAATTTTTTTTTTGGACATAAAATGAGTAGAAGAAACTGAACATAACCTTTGAGCACCACAGGTCTTTGACATTATCACTTTCTGGAGCAATTTTGGAGGTCAATTTAAGTGTACATTTAAACAAAAAATGATTCTAGTATGAACTAAGCTAAATAATCAGTCACTGGCATCTTCAAGGAGAAAGAAGTTTAGATAATTTCAATCGAAAACAAATGTCACTGTCGCTTGGTGGTTCTGGTTTCTGAACTTCATGCAGTGAAGTTCCGAAACCATACTCCATGCTCCTTTGTGCCTGACTTCTTTGGTCTCTGACATTCATCCACGTTGTTGCCTGTATCAGCCATTCAGATTTTGCATTTTGCTATGTATAAACTCTACCTCAATAAAAAGGAATAAAATATCAGTTAAAAAGGAATAAGCAAACAAATAGATGCTATTTCCAAAATGATCACCTCCTGGGTCTTTGTACAAGCTGAGGTTAGGAGAGATTATATTATAGGATAGGAGGGATTCATTGGGGAAATTTTTCCCCCCAAATCATCAGATCACTCTTTTCTCTGTTGGGCCCATCCTTTCACATCATCAGCAGTGAAGAAAAACTGTGTTAGTTTTGTAATATATCAGCTTTCCTCATGGTGATCCCGCTTAGGACAATATTAAACACCCTGGTCTCATGGCACATGGAGATAACACTTCTCACCGGAAACCGCAAGGCACTGGTGCGGATCTGCTCTCCTGGGAGGAGGTGGGGATGCAACTAGCCATAAGCACATGAGTCCAGACTCCAAGCCAGGCATGTCCGGTCATTCAGAGCCTGGCCCTGATTCAGACCTACATCCTCCCACTGCCTTCTGATACTGGGTGGCTGACAAAGGAGCCAGACAGCCCGTCCTCACGGCCCCTGAGAGCTACATTTGGGGTGGCTGGGTTTCCGCAGTGGTAACTTCACTGAAGTCAGCCAGCATTCTAGAGCGGTTATTGCACACCTGTTTTTAGGTGGCAATAAATTGTAATGTAACTCTCTGTATTTTGTTTCCTTACACCTTGTCACCATGGCCACTATAAGTGCCATCTGATAGGCCATAGACTGAGAGAAACTAATTTGCTCTCTGAAAAGTAAGAGCATCTTCCAATTTTCCCTTTTTTTCTGACAAGCTCTCTCTCTGGTGTCTGCACTCATTCACGCTTTCATTCACTCAATCGCTATTAAACAAATATTTTATTCTTGGTGATAAGGATCCATCATAACAAAAAGTACACTATTTCCTGTCTTCTTCTTCACAACTGCACCTGCTACCCATGGTTCAGGAATTTGCTTAATTTCTATCTCCTTCAGGAACCCCTTCTTTTTCTTACCTGCAGCCTTACTCACTGCGTTGTCCTAAGATGCTGCTGGTTTACATCTGCCTTGTAACTTGCACTGTACAAGTTTAGATTTTTGTTTAATTTTAAGTACAGCAATATTTCTACCTCTCAGTGGCATCATTATCTCCAAGGGACCATGGATTATATATCACTGCACATCTGACCACTTCAGCTTCAATATATTGTATATACTGGATGCCACGTGGACAAGGGAATAAACATATACTCTGTATACACTCTATGAAGGGGTGAACCTTGATGTCTGGGTGTAACCTGGGTTACAGGCTGAGCTTCATCATCTCTTAAAACATTAGTCATTCTAATGTAATTCCATTTTAAAACAGCCCATTAATTTGAACGTGCAGATGTCTCAGCACTACCTTGGGGCTTGGCATATTTCTGTCATGCAAAAAATGTTAATTGTGTGACTTGATCATGAAGATCGCTTGGTGTTGCATATGTAAAGATCTGGTAGTGTGCCGAAGGACCACAGAAGCACTCACTGGCTGGGGTATGTGAGGGGGGGCTTCTTACTGGGGTGCTCACGTGCAAACAGAGTAGAGCATACTGGGTTGCCTGGAGCAGTTCTGGCCAAAGAGAATGTTATAACACATGGTTATATTTCTGGTCTCACTGTCTGTCTCCCTAAATGCAACCCCTAAAGGAAGAGTATGGTTTGGCAGCTATGGCATGAATGACTGACTTTTCCCTGAGTAAAGTGTGCGGTGTGTCAGGGAGCTGAGGAGAACTCAAGCTATACACTTTGCCTTAGGTCCTGAGTTCTAACCAATTTCCCTAAGTCAGCCATTCCTCACGGAATCTATGCCCCATCCTTCTGCAGGGAGCAGGTCGTCTTTGGAAGGGGCTACCAGGCAGTGGGTGGTTCTTGTGAGTACAAGCAGTCACACGGAGGCTGTATAAGCACATCTCATAGAGCACGGTGCAGGTAGGGCCTGAGTCAGGCATGGCTTCTGCCTTCCTATCCTTCTTCAGTGGATATACATTTTCTCCGGAGGTTGCTGAAGGAGAACTCTTACAAGGGGGAGGAAAGGTTGTGGTGAGGGGCTGCAGGTGTTTTCTCAAGCCCCATCAATGCACAGTGGGAATTCCGGGTGAGCTATACAAAGATAACCCAAGTGCGCCCAAGCGCACACTGACTCGCAGCCTTGAATATTTCCACTTAACACTTTCATCTCTGCTTTAATGAACTCGAACTGCTCACCACCCACATATCCCACAGGCTTCTGCGAGGCTGAACATGTTGTAGAGTGCTTTGACCTTCTCTCCGGAAACGTATTGCAAGAGTACAAGATATTATTATCATTTCTCAAACATTTCACAGTTCCCACTGGTTAGTTTCACTCTCCCCTTTAATGTGGAATGCATTCGAACAGCTACATAAAAACTATTTTGAGTAAATAAAGTTACCCATGATTTTTAAAAGTTCTTTATTATATATTTTGCTATGCATCATCACCTTCTCCTGACATTGCACATAAGCTGCTGTGGCTAAACATCCCCCTAATGTTACTGCTCCTTCGGTATAATGTAGCATGCTATAAACATTATTCAGCACAAAGAAGTATTTCCCATTAAAATTTAGCAACTCCTTTCAAATAGATTTACATTAAATCTTAGGCTGAATTTTAGAAACATTGAGCAGAACAAAAATTAAGTCTAGTTCATGTTCTCATAAAATATCTGCTCCGGTGGGGGCTCTTTACCCTCTGTTTTCCTTGGTGGCAGATGGCCTCTCGAGTGACAATTAACCTGCCTCTCTTCCCTCTCTTTTTTCTTTCTTGTCCTTCCTCTTCCCTGTCTTCCTTCCTCTCTCCCTACATTTCCAGATCTTCCTTGCCTTCTTCAAAAATACACGATTTAGTGCCTGGCATATGGTCAGTCCTAGATAAATATTCAGCGTGGTGGTTGTTATACCAGCCACGGTTTAAGTTCTTCAGAAGACGAAGGAGATTGAGTTCTTGCCCTCAAGAATTACACAGTGTGGAGAAATGGAGACAAGGGCCTATAAGCACATAAATAACAGCATATTGTTGTAGTGCTAAAATAGGGAATATAAAAAATGTTGCGAGACAATCATTTCTTAGGGAGCCAGTAAACCATAACAGTTAATTGCATAGAGTTCGAAGGCAGATCACCTGAGATACAATGTCGGGCTTCTCACTTACTGTCTCTGTGACCTTCGCCAAGTTGACGACCTTGCTGCGCTTCCTTTTCTCCTCCGTAAAAACTGCATCATAGCACCTTCCCCATACGGTGGCTTTAAGTCTAAAAGGAGTCAATATAGAGAGAGAACATAGGCCTGTACCTGGAATACAAAAAACATTCAATAAAAATTAGCTACTGTTTTTACTGAGAATACATCTCTCTCTCCTACACACACACACACACACACTCACACACACACACACACACACACACTCTCTCTCTCTCTCTCTCTCTCTCTCTCTCTTTCCTTTACTGGAACTTCTTTTTGAATTTTTTTTCCAAATTAATATTCTACTTTTTTCATGTCTTTCATAACTAAATTTTATGAATAGGTGTTTGTGCTTTTTTCCAGACACCCCCCCCCCCCACACACACATTTACCCCCTTAATCCCACATTTTCATTTAACTCCATGGGTATTTAATCCAAAGACTTGGCTCCTTCTGCACTCCGTAGCCCCGCAGGGCAAAGACCGCGGGCATGCGCGTAGACGAGGGTGCGCGAAGAGTGACCCGAGCTCCGCGGGTGACTGCTTCCCGGTGACCTCGTTACTCTGGGAACAGCACGGCCCGTTCTCACCCCAGCCCGCTCCGTGCGAGCCTTCCGCCCCCCCACTGTGCCCAACAAGGTGGTCGTCGCCCTCCTCTCACCAAACCTGCGCCTGATTCTCCATTTTTCTCCTGCTTCGCGCTTCTGTCCTCAGTCCTCACGAGGGGCCAAGTTTTAGGTAAGATGGAGAGGTTCCTTTCTGATATCCTTGTCCTCCCCATGGAGTGTCCTTCCTGGGCTCATTTTAAACCTTTTAGGAGCAGCTTTTTCTCCTCCTTTCTCTCATAGCTAGTAATTTTACTGGAAACTGCTAGACACTTGTGGAGAGATTCCAATAAACCTATCCATATTGATTTACTGCACTGACCTTTCCAGGGGCACTTGGAATTTAAAAGAAAAGTCCAGAGAGATAATTCATAACAAAAGGGGATATATCCATTGTGTTAACATTTCAGGTTCGGAGTTAGGCATCCGGGGAACTTTCTGAGACTGGAGTCTCTTCTGCGATCCTTCACACAGACCCTATGAACCACCAGGGCCCCGGGGCCCTGAACACCCAGCCTCTTTTGAAGTTTACCTGTTAAGACCAAATAAGACAGGAATTTCAAGGGACTAGATGGATAGCCAGTAAATGACATGTGCAGAGACAATAACAGAAGAATAGGAACTATTGCTTTATCCTCGCTCCTTTATTCCAATAATTCATTCTGATCATTCATTGTTAGTTTCATCTCCTAAATGTCAAATTCTTTTGGAAGAGTCTTAAGCCTGGATCAATAAGCAATGTACTTTCAGTTAATTCTTACTAATCTAAGAAAACATCGTGGGCCATCGGTGATTTTGAAGGGAGGAGACACTTAGCATGGGCTTAAATATTGTCTAAGCTTGCAGCTGAATTGATTCACAAAGTTAACTCAGAATAAAGTGTTTTTAAAAATGCCCTGTTCTGTATGTTAAAACATCAGAACTAATTAAGTTAAACTTCCATGCTGACGAGTGAGGACTGTGTGTGTGTGTCCATGTGTCTCAGCATGACAGCGTTCTGGGGGAGTTTATACTGGTAGTCACTGTAGGCAGGGCCGGGGCTCGTTAGAGGGGATGAATAACTCACAGACACACAGCAGCTGCTGGAACAGTCGAAGCTCACCACCTAGCCGTTGTGACATGGTTACAGCAAACATTTGGGGCCCTGGCGTGTTCTGGAAAGAAAACTACGGTGACACGGCGCTGCTGCCAGTTACCTGGGGATGGCTGGCCGTCAAAGTGACCAAGCACAAAGTCAAGATTGTGATTTTCCTTAGATGGACAATTTTTGAACTTGGTAGGGGGTGTGTCCCTAATGAGATTTTCTTGTTTCCCAGACTCAGCCTGGGCAAAGTTTCCTTTTCCTCACATTAGCTTTGCCATCATATGGCCACAGAGCCCATTTTCCCCTATGTACAGTGGGCGTTGTTTCTGACTTGGAACTACAAGGAGATGGAGAATTATTGATGGATCATTTCACGCGGCGTTGTAAGAAATTTCATTGTGACTCGCCAACCGTTGAGACCTGGGAGGCCTGTGAAATGTTAAGTTAGACTCCTCAGATATGCTTAGCTTACCTTACAATTTAGCCCAGTGTCTTGGTTATTCCATTCTCTCAAGTGCGGATAGGATCACCTTTCGTGGGATTTCACTTGTATTTGCAGTCTCAGTTGGCCAAGGATTCATGTTGTGAAGGGAACCTCATTGTTGGGGGTGTCCTGCTAACCCGTGGGAAAACCCTGTTAGCTATACCTATAAGATGCATGCACAATTAGAGATCCATGCCCATCTTTCCCCACCTCTGCCACTAGGACATGAGTTCAAACCACCATCGTGTCTGGCTTGACAGATATTGTAACAACTGGAACCCGTATTCCTTTTAAATGTCTCTTCCTCGCAATTCATTCTGTATGTACATCCAAAGTGATCTTTCTAAAACTCAGCACGTATTGTTAGTCTATTGAAAGGCCTAGTTGGCTCAGAGTATACATCATGGCCCTGACCAGCAGGAGAGTCACCCGCATTGTCCCGTGTGAGCTGACCACCCGCTTTGTCCACCTTTGACCCCTGTTGACACTGCACCTCACACAGCCACGTTGGTTTCCTCAGACTCACCAGGCACGTGCAGCCCTTAGGGCTTCATCTGCACTTTCTCATTCTCCAGGCTGGAATGCTTTTCTCTGAGTTATCCACGAGGCTGCTTCCTCCTTTCCTGCAGATTTCGCCTCAAATACCACCTCCTCAGAAAGGCCTATGCCGGCAGCCTATTTCAGCAGCATTCCCCATATGCACAGTCTCTCCCATTAGCCTGCTTCATTTCTCTTCTTAGCACCTCATCCTGCCCAACATACTGTTCATTTTTGCTTATTGCTTATCTCCTCTTAGTGGAATTGGACACCACGGGCAAAGGGGCTTTTTCTGTTCCCTTTACTGTTGGATCCGCTCATCTACAATGGTGCCTGACACAGAGGAGCACTCAGTAAATAAAGGCTGAGTCAACACCTACGGCCCTTAGCACTTGAACTTCCTCCTTTTCTGTGGCTGTGCATTTGGCCGCTCTGATGCCTCCCTCTCACACATAAGCTGCTGAGTCAGGCTTCCCAACTGGACTTTCATACTCGCAGGAGTGCGCATTCGATATCCTTGTAACTCATCTTTGATAATTCTGTTATTCCAGCTTTTAAAAATGCTCACTCGGAAACAAGCTTTCCTTTCTGGGAAGTTTGGGAATTGTAGGAGAAGAAATCATCGTTAGTATCATGATGTATAATTGGGGCATTACTTAAAGCACTTATTTCAAGAAGTTGCTTTAGCAGGGGAGATGGTGGCCTAGAGAAGTGACAGTCTTCCTGTTGTCACACAGTGAGTCGTATTTGGGGGTAGTATTCAAACGTAGTGCTTTCTGCCTACTGTCCTGTCCCTAGAACCAAACCCTGAGACTACCTATCTACCTGTGGTCTCTACGTTGACGGGTGGGAGAGTGGCTGTCTGGTAGGCAGGCACTGTGCATTTAAGGGATGAAACTGAACGAGATGCATGCTCCTCTCTATGGATTATTCCCCAGGGCCCTTAGTTTCCTCATTCTCTGTTTTGTCTTGGAACTGTTAGTCATTTCTCTCCTGCCTCTGGTTGTTCTGGGCACCACTCAGTTCATTTCTGACTTGTCCGAAATTACGTGTACCGTTTTGAGTTCTAACCACTCAGCTCATGGAATTCAGTGTCACAGTGCAATTGAATACCTGTTACATGCTGCATACCCATTCTCTTTAATTGCCTAGACTGAGTTTGAACTAACAATTGTGTTCATGGAGACACATATTTTCTATACGGAAACATTTTCTCCCTGCCAAAGACAAATGTTCAGTACATTCATTTTCAGCTGAAGTTTTGGAAAGCAAAATTGCATGGTTTGAGAGTGAAAAATCAAAGTATCATTTTAGGACATGTCAGGTACAATTCTAAATCGGTGAGCAAGGGCTGGAGATTTGCTAAGTACAGATCTAGGCTGGTATTAAAATTAGCATTCCTGTAGAATACACAGCGGCAGCCAAGGCTAGTTTGGCTGCGCCTCAGGGGGTTGCATGGGTTTGCTAGGTCACCTGACTTTTGTGTTTATCTGACTATTTAGCCTGGCTTTGCCAGCATGGGGTTATCTGCTAGCTTAGCTCCCTCTCTGCATCCGTAGGCATATGTAAGTATGAATGCGCTAAGCACTTTCACCTCACAGTTTAGGAGAGCTGATTAGATTCTGATAATATACACACAAAAATCAGAAGTCACACCTTATTTTCATAATTTCCACCCAAAAAGGCCAGGCATAATACTGTTTTCGTATTTCCTTTTCTTGATTACCTTAGTGGATGTTTACCCTTGCAGTGAAATTCCTGAAGGAGACATCATTAAGCGTTTTGTTTCAAGACGATCGTAATCTGTCATGTGAGGGCACCCTGCTTCTGGTGGTCTCGCTTCACTTGCTGCTCAGCCTGTTATGGTAACATCTTCACAAACACAATGGCTTTTTGGGCAAAAGTGAAGAAATCAGCACAAAGGGAATCTCTTATTAGGGTTTCAAAGGAATGGATTTTTAGTGTCTAAGAACTGTATGAAGTAGAAATAGATGAAAAGAGACACAATCAGAAATGAAATATCCTCATGATTAATCAAAGGCAAATAATTCCGTCCTAAAAAATGAATCAATGTTTAAGGTTTTCCTCTATTCCTTAACCTCAGAATTCTGCCAGACTTTGAACTGTCAATACAGAGAATGAAACTACAGAAAGTTTTACTCCCTAGTTTTTTAAACAAAGTAGCACATCATACTTAAAAGCATATAATAATTGCTCCTTATCGCCTGTCAGATGAGAGCCCAATCTCCTGTGTCTGGACTCAGAAGTCTTCTACAGCGAGAGTTCCCTTACCTGGCCAACTTCATCGCCCTACGTCCTTAGCAGATGCAATCTATTCCAGACATCAGCCTGCTCCCTCCATCGTAAATACCTCTCTCTCTCTCTCTCTCTCTCTCTCTCTCTCAATTTTCAAGAACTGAAGAGCCAAACTACTGACAGTCATTTTTAATGCTTGGATACAGAAATGGATATTAAACAGAAGTTTAGTCCCTGTCTTCAAGGAATCTTCCCTTCCTGTCCAGGCTCGGGTGCATCCCTACTTTCCCGAAACAGTTAGTAGCTTCTACCCCACCCAGCTCACTGTAGCTGTGCAGGCTATCATTTTGAAATAGTAACACATCATACATTTCTCAAAAACTATCAGCTCAGTTTAGATTTCTTTTATCTTCCCCAGAGGACCCAAGAAAGTGTGAGATGCAAGGCTTAGTCATGTTTTATGACTTGACATATTCAAAGAGAAGTCTATATTTTTTATTAAAAAAGGAACATTCTCATTTTTAGGCATAACCAGGTGAGGTTGAGGTAATTCCTGTTGGCAACAGTTTTCCTAATGAAAATGTCAAGTGGCCTACAAATGCTATACCCCTCCTGTTGCCTCTCTCTCCTTACCCACATTCAGCATTTACATTGAGGATATTTCTTTAACATATGTAAAAATCCTAAAATACTTTCTTTATATGGAGTACTCAAGAACACCTGCAAGGAAAGTTTCAACAATAGGAATCTGCAGTCCTGGTGTGTAATATTTTCAAGGAAGGCGTTTGCCGGAAGCAAAACAAAACCGGTGGAATTGCTTAAAATAGATCTTTACATACCATCATCATAAAACAGTACTATTGTACAACACATTGAAGTAGATGACGAACTTCACATTCCTTATTTTTTCTATTTTATTTTATTTTATTTTATTTTATTTTATTTTATTTTATTTCCTCTTACTTAACCCTTATATCTAAATAGATTTTCATCTATTATCAAGGATGAAGAAATTGCCGTGGCTGGTGTAGCTCAGTGGATTGAGTGTGGGCCTGTGAACCAAGGAATCGCAGTTCGATTCCCAGTCAGGGCACATGCTTGGATTGCAGGCCTGTTCCCGGCAGGGGATGCATGAGAGGCAACCATACAGTGATGTTTCTCTCCCTCTCTCCCTCTCTCCTTCCCTTCCCTTCCCCTCTAAAGATAAATAAATAAAATGTTTTTTAAAAAAAAAGATGAAGAAAGTGAGGTTGTAGAGGTTGTGGGGTAGTGAGCTACCCCAGATGAAAAGAAAACATCTGTAGCAGAAAATCAATTAAGGTTGCCTGTTCTTCCTTCTTTAGTGGTTCTTCTCTGCCCCAACTCCATAACACGAAACTTGGAGCACTTATTAGTTACAGAAGAAAGCAAAGCCGAGAATTCTTCTCTATACTACTTTTCTCAGGTAGTCCAAATCCGCATGAGACAAATATTTGCAGACTCAGGTTTAGTATAGATTCCCTTTTAACATACATCATTGTACCTTGTGCACCCGGTGCCCACGAAGCAGGAGAACATTACGCTTTCGCTGAGTAAGCAAATGAGAGAGTGTGTCAGCTCAGTAAATATTGTGTTGAGGCAGGGAAGCAAAATTGGATCTATAAGTTTCTGGCTGGTAAATTTCACTTCATAAATAATTCGTTTCAAAAAAAAAGGCCCCCATCTTTCAGATGATGTGGCTTCTATTTCTTTGTGTTCTTCAGTAGGTTATTAGGCTGGGGTGACCTGAACTGCGTTACGAGGTGCATACTTTTTAGAGTCATCTGTTAGAGACTGTTGTTTTAACATCATGAAAAGTCTAAAAAAATATTATTTTTGTCAAATGCCAATCATCGGTTTTATAGACAGGTGGATTAGATGGTTACTTTGACGATCCCAGTGAATCGTATGTTTTATATCTATGCCCTTGCGTGGCCCCCTCCCTTAACTCTGGGCCATGACCTTCTCTAATGATTAAAACGTGGCAAAAATCACAGCATGCCTATTTCAGTCTGAGCCCGGAGACCCCACTATTTCCATCTTTGTGCTCTGGGAGAGGTCAGCCCCCATATGAGAACTTCGACTACTCTGAGACCACCGTGCGATGGGAAGCCCGACCTGGCCTCGTGGAGGGGCTGTGAGGACGGCTGCGGCCCCAGCCGACAAGCCCAGCTGAGCTTGCAGTCCGCGTTAATCGCTGTCCGTGCTGGTGAGGCCGTCTAAGAAGTGGGATCTCCATCTGTAGTCCAACTGCTCCAGCAAACGCCCTGGGAAACACAGATGGCCCCTCCTTGCTGAGATTTGCCCAAATTCTAGAATTGTAGCAAATGAATGAAAGTTTTGTTTTTAAGATTGACTAAGGTTTGGTGATCGTTTGTTATGCAGCAATATGAAACCAACTCGACAAATAACCAGGACATTGAAAGCCATCCAAAGAAGGAGAGTAGATAACCCTGCTTTGGAAAAAAAATATGCATTAAAGAAGAAAGCTGTTGTTATCCACTAGGTTCCCAGACTGTTCCCCCGTCTGTCCCCTTAAGCCTCTCCCTCCGTTTCCTCCTCCACCCGCCTCTCTGACTCTCTGATCACTTGCACCCCTTCCCTCTTGCCCTGATATCATTAGCACCTCTGTCCACATCGAACAATATGTGTATTACTACAACACAATAAGCAATGAAAAGTAAGAAAACGGCAGCAATCGAAAAATGGTATAAAGTTTTTATATACAACTGGGCAAGAGGAACAATTTCCAATTAATTCCACTCATTGTTGCCAGAATTTCAGAATAAGATTTGTTTCTATTTTACTGACTGTTTTTGTCATCCTGCTAATTAGTCTTATCTGAAGCCACCATATTTTAAATGAAACCCATTTGATCTGTGTTTATTATCTACGCCAGCAGTAGTTCTAGTCCTTTTGCTCACGTTCTTGAAAGGATTGTGAAGTCTGTATTAATTAGTGCAGTTGGTGTGCAGATGTTACAAATCATGGCAATTTTTGCTTTTCTCTGCCACAGTCTATTTTGCTTTCTAATATTTTTCCTGAGCTACCAGACAAACTTTCTGGCTTCCCAGGATGATGTTCAGTCTTTACTCATGACTGGGACTCGAACCAGTGCCTTGCAATTCCATAGATTTATTGCAGAATGCACAAGAAATTGTTCAAGGTTACATTAACCTAATGGTTACCATAGGGTTTTTACAAAGTGTTTATGAATCAGTGTTTTAGAAATTTTCTCATAATATGAATAGTCCTGGTAATTATTCATTTATTATTATTCTGTACTAAAATCTTCTCTTTTCACTTTTCCCCGAATAACAGAAATCAATTAGGAGTAGATTTTAGCATGTTTATGGCGATATACTTAATGCAAACATGCCCAAGAGACACCAATGTCAACCTTCTTTTATATATTGTTAGGCATTATACATAAATAATGAAGTAATAAAAATAATTATTATAAAATAAAAATGAATGATGAAATTAATAAATCCTATTTACATTTATTTCTAAGATTAAGAAATCACTCTGGTATGGAGAGAACAGACCTCTGTTGAAATAAAAAGAATAGTGTTTATATCTGCCATTTTACAATCACATTCCTTAATCTCAGTTTGCTTCTCTGTCAGGTGCCAATAATAACCTCCTAGCCCGCAGAGTTCTTCTGACCATCATGTTAGACTACAGGTGTGAAAGTGTTTAGCATAGGCATCTGGGGTAGGATATCACTCAGGAGATGATTGTTGTCTGAACCTGAATGGTTTTGAATACTGGCATTTATTGAGTTAGTAAGGAGGATGCTTTCTAGTAAATATCTGTACTGCTGCAGACATCTGTCTTTTCCATTGGTTGCCGGGTAATCACGTTGCACTTCACTCCCGTGTGTCATCTGGATGATAAAATAATCTCTCCTTTTCAGATGCAGGAGCGTGCAGGTGCAGGTTATCTGGACACACTGGGAACGGTGAGAATGTACATGGTGGTTTTCATACCCAGCATAACTCCCTGATATGGCGAATCACTCAGATGGCGGATGCAATTATTTCCATCCAACTGAACAAAAAAGGAGTGATTGTTACTCATTCTGGGCACCGGAGATACAAAGCTGACTCAGACACAACTTTCTCCCTGGAAGATTTTATAACCTATTTGTGGAGACAAATACACACTCAACTGGCCATGAAATGTCACAATGACAAAGGGTTAAATATAAAGGAAAGTTCTGTGGATCACAAAAAGTGGTAGTTAATTCTGTTAAGATCGAGAAAGACTTCAGGGAAGAGAAAAATTATTAATAAAGACTTCAAAGGTGAAATGATTCAGAGATGACCTCTTTTGGGATTGACCCCCGTCTATACTGCTCTGTGCCGGGTAGTTGGGATTATCCCCCAGATGATCTACACTCCATCCTTCCCTAGTCTGCTCTCTGTGTAGGCTTTCTGGCTGGAGGAGACGGAATCACCTGGCTTTCAAACCTGCAGGCTTCAGATTGGCTTCGACCAATGGGTTGTGGGGTGAGGGACCACAGAAGATGGGGGGAGGGTGTGAGTGAGGTCAGTAATATTTACCCTCCTGACTCCCCTTCCCTGCAGGCTTGCAGAGGGCTGGCTGCACCCTCGGGTTTAGTCTCAGGTCTCAGCTCCTGACAAGCAGCTTTCTGCTTCCGGGTGCCAGTGATTTCTCCCTCGTTGGCCCCTTCAGTCTGGATACTTGGCATTTCTCAAACCCCTGCACAACGTTTATAGATAAACCCTTACTAAAATTACCTCGGATTATTCTCAGTTTGCTTTACTTTCTATTTTCTTTTAAGACCTTGACCAACATGCTTTCTTTTGCAAAAATTTTCTTTGGCGTTTACCTGTTTCTTCGTTGCCTGATTTCCCAAGGTGCCTTGCTACTTCTCTCTCCTTGCCTTGCTCATGCTGCCTCACTGCTGGCGGCCCTTGCCGTTCTTCTCAGGCATGTTTTTGTTCACCCTTCAAGACGCTCAGTTCAAGGAGTCATCTCTGGGGCCCTCATAAGAACTGAATTTTTTCCCATTGACTTTGGATCATGTCACTTACACATACCAGTCACAGTAAGTTCATATATATAAATGCATGTATATATATAAGTTTAGATATATGTAAGTTTACATATAAATATATATAGTTTATATATAAATGTTTATATATAAATATATATAGTTTATATATAAATGTTTATATATAAATATATAAAGTACATATAAATACATATAAGCTTATATAAAATATATAAAGTTTAGATATAAGTTTATGTATATAAATATATAGTTGTTATATATTATATACAACTTGTTAAGTTTATATAACAACTATATATTTATATACATATGTTTGTTTGTGCAAGTCTCTCCCATTAAATGTGAGTAATGTGAGTTCCTAAAAGGTAGAAATCATATTTCTTCCATCTTCATATAATAGTGGTTCTCATAGTTCTCATGATACAGTGTATTACATTGATTGTGTGCAATGGAATGATTTAGTGTTTATTCAGAAATCAGTAGAAATCATAGTTTTCCTTGTTCACTTGATTAATTTAAACTAATCTTGGACTTGATTTGTGAGAGGTCAAATCAGAAGACTGATTCCATGTGATGAAAATTTTGTCCTGGATTAAACTAGCCTGGCACATGTTCTCTGCTTCTTTGTTGGTTTGACCATGCATATTCCATGAGGAATGCACCCTATGATGAGGATGAGGGTGTTTAATTCTTTGTGCTATTATGTATCAGTTACATCTGTTTCCCCTCACAGTCCTTCTTTTAACCTGAAGTTGTTAATACACTGCATTTTTTGCAACTAGGATTCGCATGATGTATGTATGTCATTCATACGCATAACATACTTTATGGGTGGTAGCATACATAGATGAGCCAGCATGGGTTTGGAAAAATTTCACACTTTCTCCTACTCCATAAAGCATGTGATCATTAAAACGAGTAACATCATAGAGCTGACTTAGCCTCAACCCTGTTCTAGTCCTTTTTACACAGACAATCAAAGTCGGAATTTAGTAAATAGCTAAGACTTTAAGAAAATTTTGCTTGTAAAAATTAATCAGGGATATGATAGAAATGTGCAAATGGGTTAGCCCTTTTTACATCCTTAGAGGCTGGCTTTCCTGTTTATCTGTCTTTAAGGCCATGATGAATTGCAAACCATTTATGTTTTTTTCATAACAGATAGTACTAAGCAGAATATAAGAAGGAAGTTTGCAAAGTCTTTCCCTTTTCACAATTTTCCGTTCCTTGCCCTCCTTTACTGCCTCCAAGGAGCGGGGAATTGAGAGAATAGAGGCTCAGGATGTTGAGTGGTTTAGGTGGAAAACTTTTATCTGTTCAAAGAACAAATAGTTATTGGTTCTAGGACTTCCTTGAATTCTACTTCAAAAGTATCCCAGAGATGTTGCCCCCGTGCTCCGTTGTTCTCTGTCTCTGTCTCTGGGTTGGATTTTCAGAGAGCCAAGTGACATGATTTCTAAGCCCCAAATCTTTTGTAGTAAAATCACAGGTGAAATGCCATCAATTTCTTGTTGCCTTGTTTTCAGGAACAAACTAGTTCGGTGTCATTTCTTCGATTTTTCTAGGACATCACATTCAATTCCTAACTGTCCTGTTTTTGAAGAAAGATAAGACTTTGGTTTTGATTGAATTTTCCTTGAGATCAGTTGTTGCCAAGTTCAGTTTATTAAAGGACTAACATTTAGTCAATTCTGAATTCTCTGAGGTCATACTCAAGTTCATCTTTGAATTAAAGAAGTTTTTTTAAAGTGTGAA
Organism: Anoura caudifer; assembly: GCA_004027475.1. Lineage (NCBI taxonomy): Eukaryota > Metazoa > Chordata > Mammalia > Chiroptera > Phyllostomidae > Anoura > Anoura caudifer. The sequence continues at coordinate 686,761 of PVKU01000061.1, read as the reverse complement.
TCTTCAGTTATATATTTTCTCTATGCAAGGAGCAAGAAGATAAATAAGAGGTAAAATGGGAAGATTATTCTTCCTTCATTTTGGTATTTAATGCCTTTTCCTTAAATTTGCACAGATATTGCTGCATATCAATTAAATGGATATACTTGTTTAGGGTTTTGTTTGTTTCTTTGTTTTTCTTATGCGATCAATTTCTGCAGTTTATTTGGAATAAAGTTTTGAAATGTGAGATCTTTAGGAGAAAATATTTTTCCTTAATTTTAGGACTTAAGAGATATTTCTAGAAATATTGTAGCTTGATGCCAAACAAAGAAGGGGATGCATAGCTCCTCACCTTTCTTGTCTCCTAGAGACAGGGGTGAGAATTCTGTATTCTTTGCTTTATTGGAGAACATCCGTGTGGACAGATCCTGGAAAGCAAGGACCTTCACCTGTCCCATCTGTACCACGGACTACCTAGCTACGACACACCTGTTGTTTTTCGCCCACCACCCAGGCACGTGCCCAGACTGCGAGTGGAACCCACAAGCTTCCGGTTTACAGGGCGATGCTCCAACCAACTGATCCACACTGGCCAGGGTTAAACACCTATTTTGATAACACAACTTTGTAGGTGGCACACCTGTGCTAATGGGACACCTATTTTAATGGCAAACCTAGGCGGATGGCACACATTTGTGTGGATGGTTCAACAGTATAGGTGGTGAATACATGTACACGTAGGATTTTGGGAGATTTCTGTACAGAAAGTATTTCTTTGCAGAAGACACATGAGGGGATCCTGATATCTGAGCTTTAGTCGGCAAATTGGTCCAGCCTTTCCTCAAACATACCCTCTGTACACCATTTAAGACTCTCAAACTTTGGAAAATATGTTCTCTACTGTAACCTGAGCATCGTCCAGATCTTAGGATTCAAAGTCCTGATCAAAATCACATGCAGAAGAACAAAAGATTAAAACAAGTCATCTTAATGTCAAATTTCTGCTCAGAAATCTTCAGTATCACCTACCTGTTTGGTTGCATGAGGTCTAACATTTGTTAGCATAGAATCCAAGGCCCCACAACCAAGGTGCATCACGTCACTCCACCTGTATTTCTTTGACCATGTCCATGGGCACCAGGCTATTCTGGCAGCTGTGGCCTTTGCCCTCATTGCACATGTCCTGGTCATCTCTGACTCACTTTGTAGCCTTTCTCAGGTCAGTCTCCCTGCTGAGAACTTTCATCTTCCTGTCTCTCTAATATCTGTTAGTTCGTCTGTTCATGTGAGGAGACTTCAAGGTCTCAAGGATTTTTCACTTTTCTAAGCTTCCAAAAAGTAGGTGTTTTGAGGTGGAATTTTTCTGCTCCAAACAGCTCACTGCTTGTTGCATGGGCGTGACCCTCTTCTGGCCCACCAAACAGTGAACATGCCCTCTTCTGCCTCCCTCAGGGGTTAGCATTGTTGATTATTCAATCGATGTCTGCTATTTTTTAACTCCCAGATGTCAAAGGATCCATATGCCTGTGACTGGCAGGACTCGTCCTGCCCCTCCTTTCCAAGGCCCCCCTGGCAGGACTTTCTCAGACTGGTACCTTTAGTCTGTGACCTTCTGAAAACCAGGTCGTCTTTTTCTCTTCTTCCAGTTTCCAAAACTGTGAGTTCTCGGTAGCACAATCTGGGTCTTTCCCTCCTCTGTTTGAATAGTTCATGAAGCGACCCATGCTTATGTCAGCTCCCCTTGGTCTCTATTCCTAAAATGCTACAGTATTTAAGAGTTTAAGTTGCTTACTGGCATCAGAATCATGGAGCAGCTGTGTTAATACAAATGGGAAATGCACGTGTGTGTGTGTGTGTGTGTGTGTGTGTGTGGTAGAAGGGGTGTGTGGTAGAAGGGGATCTTTGAGGGACAGAGGTCATCTGGTATACCTCCTTTCTTAAGAAATAGAAGCAGCACTGTGGCTGCTCAGTCAATGCTTATTGATGATTCATTTAAAGACTAATAAATCTGCTTTACTGATTATCTTCTGCCTTCTTCCTCCTACAGGCCATTCCTAGCTGTCCAGCGATTCAGCTTTCAAAGATTTTTGTCTTCTCTCTGAGCCACTTCATTACCTATCTCCTTCCTTAGTTTTTTTTTTTTTGTAATATTCTTGAAAGTAATGCAGTAACCTTAGCATTTTATACCTTGTACCTGCCTTGCTGACTGATGTCTACATTTTCTATGATTCTCACTGGGCCCGAAATCCCATACCATCACCCATGTTCAGTAAGTTTAAATGGAACTTTATGATTAGCTATCAAACCCTTCCCAGCCACTTGTCCTAATACCTTAAATACTAATTTCAGACTTTACTTTAGTCTATTTTGGTGACTTATTAGATTTTCCTTTTAGCTTTCCTCCAGGGGACATCAATTTCAAACTATCACAAGCACAGGTGCAACTTCTGCTCTTATAATTCCCACCCACACTTCTAACTCCCTGTATCTTCGATAACACCATATTAAGTCACTAATGGCTGGAGTTCGAAAGAGTGAATGTTAAAAGCATAATTACAGACTTAAGGGAAACAAATTGTGCCCAGAAAATTTAGAATTAATTTCAGAAAAATAGGGCAATTGAAGCACCTAGTGCAATTTGAAATGACTTTTAGAAATGAGTGACTGTGCTAGAAATCAGCCCCCTCCGAACTTCCTGTGTTTCCTTTTTATTTCCTTCCAAGAATAAGGGCAGGTCAGTGGGGAGGTTTAGCAAACAGCAATGTGCATTTCTTGTCAGAATATCAAAGGTAAAGGGCTCACCTTAAAGTTAAGCATTCTCCCTTTAGTGGAAATGGAAAACAGGAGGAGGTGTATGGGTGAGACCAATCATTGCCCTTGGGTGAGCTTGAGAAATTGCGAGACCACAGCCTAGACATTCAAAGAGACAGTTCTTCTGAGCTCGGGCTAATCCCATCAGTCAGTAATTTCTCATTTCTTATATCCAATGTTGGCCGATGGCACTATCCCAGTTCACTCACAGTCATGTGACCTATCTTCAGTCCCTTGGCACCTTTGCCCAACAGATTTTCCCCTACGGGAATGCTGGGCAGCTTAACTCAGTCAGTCCAAACCCATCCATTCTTCTAGACACATTCTCAACCCCTCTCCTCACATAAACGGGAAACCCACTCTGACTGCCACAGCACCCCCTCCTCCTAGTTAGGTGATTCCAGAGAGATCTTTTCCTGGGTATTCGGCTTTTTCATCTTCAAAGTGATAAAATTAACAATTAGTCTGCAGGGTGGTTTTGTATGAAATAATGAATATAGAATGCACAGCAATGGTCTGACCTATAGTGGGTGCTAAATAATGCTTTTCCAATTGGTATCTGCATTAAAAAAAGGGTGAAGAGACTCCAGTGACAGGTTTGATTTCAGTTTAGAGCAGTTAGTGACTCCACATTAGCCTGATTGCATGTAATATTTATTACTGTCAATAAGAGGAAGAATAAAGCTTACGGGTGAGTCAGAGAATCATGATCAACCTGACTGTTAGAAACCCATGACCACGAGTGGTAGCTAGGATTTTTCATTGATTAGAAAAGTTAAGACAGCCAACCCATAGGACCTCAATTGCCTCAGGAGGGTGAGGTTGGGTTGGCGGTGAATATGTGGAAAATGCGACTAAACCAAAGCAAGCTCAGAGAACCACAAGGCTTTCTAAAGGTTAACCAGACAAATATCTGCCCTGGGGAACTTACTAGAAAAATGTCTTATTCTTCAGAGTCCCCAACTGAAACAAAAAATCAGAGAACAAGGAAAGTCTCTAAAATTCAAATACAAGTACAAATTTCATACAAGCAGAAAAGCCTCCTCTCAATGGCCTGCATAGCTACTTCTATGCACTGCGCAGAGATGGGTCTTAGACTGTCTTTGGGGAGAAATGAAAAAGTATTGCTTTCATTTGGAGAAATCTCATTTAGTGTCTCCTTATACTGATCTCAGAACCCAAGGAGGTTAGGTACCCATGCGCCTTATGCCTGAAAGTGGGAATAACTTAAGGGCCAGGCACACTGAGAGACAGGAAGAACTTTATTAAATGATGGGACCTTCCCCTGCTTTGTGAACTGTTCCCGTAGGTTCATGTTATTACCAGCCTGCTTATGGGAAGAATCCTCAGCGGGCATATGAAATATGTCCTTTCTTATATTTCCTGGAGGCCCTTATTATTCCTAATTTGTATTTGATTCTATAAGGACCAGCATCAGTGGGTGATAAAACCAGAGAATGCTGCAGCCGGAAGCTCCCTGAGATCAGTTGGTATGCATCCCTTGTTTCTACAGGTGAGGAAACAAACCCAGAGGGATGGGGTTATATATGAGCTTCCCTTACCTGATTTGAGACTGATTCGCCCAGAGCAAGGCGAAGGGCTTTTGACTCTCAGCTCAGTGACCTACCCATTAAAATGTGCTGCTGCAACAAACGCTGAGGGACTGGAACTGTCACAGGTGACAGGACATTGTCCTTAAAACAAAGTAGTTGCCTCTCCATCCCGGAAAATGGCATTAGGTGAGTAATGATGATCAAAAATGCTGCAAATTTTCTCTATGTTGCATTTAACTGTAAGGAACATGAGCATTGACACTGAGTGAAGGTAAGAGACAGCGGTGGATTAAACGAGTAATCTAAAATGAAAAGAGATATTCCCCCTGCTCTGATCTGGAGAAACAGTGGTACCTGCCTGCAGTATTAAATTGTGAAATGGGAATAATTAAGCACTGTGCAATCTAAGAATTCATGAGGAGGGTGGCAACAACGATACTACAGATAGAAAGACCAGGCTTTAGGAGGAAATCTAGGGAGGCTGCTCAAGGAGATGGAACTTTCTATGGAATTTGCATAGTGGAAGGGCTTTGATAAATATAAAGAGAGAAAATTTTCCTTTGATTGGAAAAATTGGTACATGCCCTCTCTGTCCATAGTATCTGGATAACTGTGCCCAGAAAAGGGTGTCTGTGCTGCAGGTTGAGGAAACAACCAGAGGAGAGAAGAGGGGATGAGGCCATGGGAATAGAACAGGGAGTGGGTCAGAATAGAACATGGGGTCAGAACGGCTGACACGCAGGCACAATATGTGCTGAAGTCTTGATAGAGTGAGGTTGTGCCAGAGTGTCTGATAGAGCCCAGATCCTGGGAGATGCTGTATTTGTCTCCTCTATTCACTACCAACAAATACAATCTCAAGGTCTCAGAACAGGGGAGTGGGAAGATGTGATTTTGATTTCAGAAAGATTCCATCTGAACAGGACCACGCTATGACTTTCTTGGGCCCTAAACACTTTTGCCTTTAGGAGTATCTTCCTTCCATTCATGTTTTATCCATTTTAAAAAATTATTAAAATGTATATTTCATGACTGCATTGATATAAAATGAACATATTAATATTATACACTCTGACATTTGCTTTGACCTAAAAGTTTATTTTTTAAAATTCTAATTTCAAAAGAAATGAAACTACTTAAAAAAGTAATGCGAGCCCAGAAAATTTTGCCTTTGGGCCTAATAGGTAAGTTGGTCCTGACTCTTAAAAGCAATATTTGAGGTGTTTTGAGAGGCAAGTATGGGAAGAGAGACCAAGGAAGAGGTTTTGCTAAGGATCTAAATGAGAGTCATATCTAACAGTCACAAGTTGTGACGCATGCAGAAACAAAAATTGAGACAATGTTCTGAATTAATCTTTCACAGACACATAAAGAAAATCCAAAATTTAATATGTAAAAACAAGAATTCCCACATATTTTAATGCTTGTGAGGCTAAGAAATGGCTGCCAAAAAACTGTATATTATCATTCAAATTAGTTTGAACTTTGGTTTATAGTACACCAAGTAATGTTCATTATATAGGATTTTAATATTTTCCATTTTTTCCTACTCAGACCTTTACTACTTACAAGCATGCCAGTGTATGAACACAACCTTGTTTGTTTTTTAATTATTGAATTATTCTAAAATGTGCTGAGATCAAGGCCATCTATTTGACCTCCCGAGGTGCTTTCTCTGATTCATTGGGGGTTCATAACTATCATCTAAGATAGTTATTTCTTCAGATACCTAGTAAACTCCCCTGCCTGTTTCTGTAAGAAGCTCTCCGCTGAGTCAGTCAGGATTCTTTCTTATTCCTTTGAGGAATTTATGATTTTTTATAAAAACCCCACAAGAAGGGCTTTGCGACTTCTGTGGTGGTGGCAGCGAGGTGGGGTGGTGATGTGCTCACTTTGTTTAGGGAAGCTGTTTCATCTCTCATCCCCAGGATCAAATCTTCTATTGCCAGTTCTTAAGCCTTGACTATGTGCCCTCAGATCAAGTAAATCACTGCTTGGCATTTTTTAAAAATTAAACTCTTCAACTCTGTTGTTCAAGATTCCCAATCATACAAAAATCTTGAAGAAACTCTATCTTCCTAAATAACATCTAGCTCCATGGGGGGGAGGGGGACTTACCAGTTTTACCTTAACAAAGAAATTTTGTTTTACAAGTTCACCCTCGTAAAAAACTTAGTTCTATATGGAGAAGAGACACAAAACAAATCACATAAATTTTAAGATTACAATCATATCAATTATGTATTCTGACTACAATGGTATGAAACTAGACATCAATAACAGGAGAAAAGTAGAAAGTCAACAAATATATACACATCAAACAACACATTCCTGTGCAACCCTTGGGTCAAAAAAAATACTATAAAACAAATGGAAATGAAACACAATGTACTAAAATTTGTGGAAAGCAGTAAAAGCAGTTCCAAGAGGTAAATTAATAGTAAGAAATAGCCATAATCAGAAATAAATGAAAGAGTCCACAAGCACAATAAAAATAGTGAAACTAAGAGGGTTTTTTTTAAGAATAAACAAAATTGACAAACCTTTAGCTTAACCAGTAAAAAAGAAAGAGGATGCAAATAAATACAATTTTTAAATATATAATCTTTATTATATTTTTTCCATTTAGCTTTTAGTACCCTTATACTCCCCTACCCCCAGCAATCACCACACTGTTGTCCATGTCTTTTTCCTTTTTACTCAAGTAAATAACATTGTCATTGAATGAGTACACATTATGACTGATACCAGAGAAATACAAAAGATTATATAAGACTACTATGAACAATTATACATCAACAAATTGGCTAACCTTTTAAGAAAATTGATAAATCCCTAAAAAAATACCAACTACCAAGATGAAATCATGACAAAACAGAAAATCTGAACAGAACCATAATGAGTAAAGGCATTGAATCAATAATCAAAAATTTCCCAACAAAGAAAAGCCCAGGACAAGATGGCTACACTGCTGAATTTTTACCAACATTTAAATAAGAATTAATGCTAATTCTTCTCAAACTCTTCCAAAAATCACAGAGGAGGGAATACTTACAAACTTATCATATGAGTCCAGCATTACCCTGATACCACAGCCAGATGAGGGCACCTCAAGAAAAGAAAATTACAGGTCAATATCCCTGATGAACACATACAAAAAGCTTTAACAAAGTACTTGCAAACTGAATTCAATAGCACAGCAAAAGAAACATACACCATGACCAAGTGGGGTTTATTCTTGAGACACATGTGTGGTTCAACGTACACAAATCAATGAATTTGATAAACCACATCAACAAAATAAAAGATAAAGATTATGTAATAATCTCAATAGTTGCAGGAAAAGCATTTGAGAAAATTCAATATCCTTATGATTAAAAAACACTCATCAAATTTGATATAGAAGAAGTGTACCTCAACATAATAAAAGGCATATATGACAACCTCACAGCTAACATCATGCTCAGTGATGAAACCTGAAAGCTTTCTCTCTAAGATCAGAAATAAGACAAGGATGCCCATTATGGCCACTTCTATTCAACGTAATACTGGAAGTCCTAGACAGAGCAATTAGGCAAGAAAAAGAAATAAGTCTTCCAAACCAGAAAGGAAGAAGTAAAATGATTTCTACTTTCAGATGAAATGATTTTATGATGTTGTGATAATCATTTCACAATGTGTGTGTGTGTGTATATATATATATAAATGTGTGTGTGTATATATATATCACATTTTACAATTTAAATATATACCATTTTTATTCATCAATTATACTCTGATAAAGCTGGAGAGAAAAAAAAGGATGTGGCCTGGAATTTAGCTCTAAAATAGAACATGTGTACCCCAAAATTTATTCAATGCAAAAAACAAATATTAAAATTTATATATTTTATCCTTTAAATATTCTTACACGTATATTTTACATAATTATTTAGATAGCAATGCATGAATATAATTTAGAGATGAACAAATACAAATGCTCTTTGGGTACCTCTAATTTCATTTTACTAGTGGACTGTACAATTAAGAAGATGATGACAGCTGTGATTAAGTGGATCACTGCTTTTTGGACTTCTTTTTTCACCAGTTCTGAAGCATTAAAGACCTATTTCAGCCAAGCAAATTTCTTCATTGTCCCTTGTAAACACCATGATTCCCCTGCCCCCGCCCCCCTGCGCTCTGCAGTCAGACCTTTGGATCTTCATATTTTGAAGATCCTTGCACTTCCTCTCTGTCTCTTCAAACAATACCAACTTTTAGGGACCTATTTAAAGATGTCCTCATCCATGCTCCATTCCCTGGACACTTTGACATGTAACTCAATCAAACTGTTCTCCTTCTCCTGGGCACTTAATCAAGTATTTGTTGTCCCTCATCTGACATCTGTTATGATGATGTCCTTGTCCTGAGGTGCTGTTGTGCTCTCCATGAATCTTTGAACGTCATCCCAACTTGATTCCAAGTTCCTGAGGACAAGATCTGTGTCTTTCATTTCCTAGAATCCCTTTCTATGGAGGTTACCAAAGTGAGCCATGATGGCAATTGGTCATGACAACAATATCTGGTTCACCAAGCTTTTGGGAACTTCAGTGAGATAGGAGTTAGCCAGAGTTTGGCAAGCAACTTAGCAGTGTTTTCCTATAGGGGCAGGTTTTTGGCACAGATGCTGACAGAAATAATGGATTCTTGGGTAGGGTACAGGAATGTGGCAAACTAGAAAGAGCATAGATTTCATATAAAAGAACCAGGCTCCAATTCTAGCTTCACTATTGATAAATTTTGGATTAGTCTCTTAAATTCTCTATTTGTTTCTTTATTTGTAAAATGGAAATAGATCCAAGTATAACATAAATATTAGATATGTAAGTAAACTCTATATTTAGGATTTGATGTTTGGTAGGTATAATAATGACCTGCTAGGCACACAGTTGTAGCTCAGTAAGTCCTGGCTATTTCTTAACCAGAGAGACGCTCCATACGCTAATCTCTTTTCATCTCAGGATCTTACCCAGCCTCCCTGGTTCACATTACCTGACTAGCTATGTCTCCTAAACGTTGTTAACGACTTACGGGCCTGCCACTTATAGACTAGATTCTGCTCTCAGCTCTGCTCCAGCAGCAGCCCACCACGGGGTCTGACATATGCCCCTCAGGTCATCCACCTCCTTACCTCTCCCCCCAGGGCCACTCCATCATTTTCCCTGACTTTGCTGACTAAAACACTTAATGAGGAGGAAGCCTCAGATCTGCATGTCTGCTCTTCTTTGTTTTTGTGTTTTGTTTTGTTTTGCTTCACTTTTGCACTCAAAAATAGCAGAGCCTAGGTTTTCTCCAGGCCACATGGAAGGAGCAGGATTTAATTACTGCTGAAGGGCTGGTACAAAAGGTTATCCAACAACATGCGTTCTTATTTGGCACTGAACTTTGAAGCTCAGAATTATGGACCGTGGAACAAGATACAATTGTCGGCTGCTGTCCCAGAGCCGGGAATATAGAATTTAGAGGAAACTGGATTAGAGCTGATGGGACCTCTCAGGGAGGTCAGAAAGAAACTAACCAGCCATCCATAAAGCTGTCGTAGCAGTTGTTTGAAGGAAAAGGCCAAGGCTTCCCTTCCATGTTTCTAAAAACTTCAAATAAAAATAGACCATTCTACGCTGACATAGATATGAAATGGGCAGCGACCGAGGGCCTCAGACTCAGAAACGACACTGGGGTAACCTGTCATCGTTCCGAGGACAACGGTAGCCACCGCCCCAGTTGCGGAGCTGGTGAACAAGGAGGTAATCCTCTCCCACACTTACCTAAAGCCCGGGAGAAACGGGAGGACCGGGGAGTGGAGGAAGGGGAGGAAGTTACAGCAGCACGGTTACAAATGCAGGGCGAAGGTGGGAGCCAGGGACCCGACATTCCTTCAGGTTTACCTTGAACGGGCAGAGCGGAGAGACCTCTGGTGACACCGGAGAACTGTATCTCTCATCCTCCTTTGCCAACTGCCAGCCTGTGCAGTGTGATATGGCATCCGGAGGCCGAGGCTGAGCGTTGGTAAAATCGGAAAGTGCGCATGCAAGTCCTCCTTTGTGCCAAAACTTGGCTGAGTGTTGTTATCCAATCCTCTTCTCTCACCAGCCTTCCAGTCTGTTTGATAATCCCCTACATCTGTCTGTATTGGCTATGAGGCAAGCTCTTAATTGTCTAATATACCTTCAGTCATCCAAGTTCCATGCCTCTAGTGCATAGAATAGTGGCAAATCAAGGATGGTGGAGAAGAGAGAATAAGTTCTGCCTCTGAGAAGCACCCCCAAGGTCAACTGGCCAGCAGCAGGACTCAGCTAGAAGTCATAGGGTCTGTCTAGTTCAACTACTTGTCACCTATGTCCCTGCAGTGCTGTAACCAGGACTATCAGTCCTGCCCCAGCTTCTTAGTCTAGTTCCCAGGTACGCTCCATGGCAGGAATCCTACTCTCCCTAAAGCAGCTCACAGCATCTTTGGACAGGTTACATCTTTTGACTATTGCAAAGGTTTCTCTGCAGGCAGAGTGGAAAGTTTGCAAATCTATTCATGCATCAGGCCCACACTAAGGGTGGTGGTTAGTATTCGTCAGATTGCAACATTTTCTTGGATACTCATTCTGAACAAAAAACATGCATTTGGCTACGAGGGTGACCTTTTCTGCCTCCTTACCCCTCCATGCTGGAAATCTTCATTTCCTGAGGCCTGCTGCTAATATAGGACACATGTTGAAATGTTTATGCTAATTAGGCTTTGATTGGAATCTCAGAAACAAGTTAAAATGACAAGTTTTATCTCGTTGATGAATTAATTAATGAAGTCACTGTTATGCTACTTGGAATCAGCCCTCCGATTTTTATGAGAGACAAGAGGATTTTCTCCTCGAAAACCAGTAGATGTCATACAGGAAGGTGTGGAGGAATTACATGTTTTCAGGTGCAAGTACCAAGGGATGAAAAGAAGGCATTCTTTTGGTGAATAGGTGACGAGCAATGATAGATTAGAAGAGCAAACACTCGTTCGTGCAAGTGTGTGCGTGAATGGGAAGGAGGTGTTGAAAAAACAGGTGAGGCAGAGAGATTAGTAGCTGATGTCTGCGTCTGTGATTGTAATAAGCTGCAGCCTTCCTGACTGAGCCCTGTTTGGAAATTCAGCTCTTCTGTGAAGTGTAAGTGTGTACTAGTCAGGGTTCTCAGGCAAACAGTACCAATGGAATATATTTATGAATTGGCTTGCACAGTGATGGAGGTTGAGCAGTCCCACCAACTGCTGTCTGGTCTGCAACCTGGAGGCCCAGGAAAGCTGGTGGTGCAATTCCAGTTTTGCCTGAAGGCCTGAGAACCAGGTGACCCCATGAGGTAAACTGGGCAGGAAAAGACAGATGCCCCAGCTCAACCTGCAGCTAGGGAGCAAAAAAAGGTGAATTTCTTTTTTCTTCACCTTTTGTTTTATTCAGCTCCTCAAGAGATTGCGTGATGCCTGCCCACACTGGGCGGGCAATCTGTTTTAAGCAGTCCAGGGATTCAAATGGGAAGTTCATCGGAAGCACCCTCACAGACACACGCAGAAGGAATGCTCGCTCTGGGAAGCTGTTGGCCCAAGCAAGTTGACACATAAAATTAACCATCCCAACAGAGGGTCTTGGATAACACGCTGGGGAGATCAGTCGTTGTTCACAATGAGTGAAGATTCTGAAAGAAGCCCAGTTTTTTTTTACACATTTTTTAGAGATTTTATTTATTTATCTTTAGAGGGGAAAGGAAGGAGAGAGGGAGAGAAATATCAATGTGTGGTTGCCTCTCATGCATCCCCTGCCGGGAACTGGCCTGCAACCCAGGCATGTGCCCTGATTGGGAATCGAACCTCGATCCCTTGGTTTGCAGGCCCACGCTCAATCCACTGAGCTACACCAGCCAGGGCTAGAAGCCCACTTTTTAAAAATGTAAAAAAAATTTGGCTAGGGAAGAACATACATATTCTTGACAAAGTAAACATATTATTGCCTAGCCATCCAGGGAATTAGGCTGTTCACAGGAATCATTTGGCCGTCTAAGACTACACCGTGAGCTCATCCTGTGGTGAACAATGGGAACATTGGTGCAGAGCGTAACCTACTTGGTTTCATAGCCTCAGATTGCAGAGCATCCTAAAGAGGGTAAGGGGCTTCCCCAAATCACATAGGCTACTTACTCAGGGTAAAATGAGACCAAACACGTATTTCCGTATCTGCTGTTGGCGCTCTCTACTATTTTGATTAGATAACATGATGCATTCTAATAATGTCAGATAAAATAATAATTTAAAGAAATTGAAGTCGAAAGACAAGACATAGCATTGCCAGAGGCTACCCAACAACTTGTTGACAGAGACAGACTCTCAGCCAAGACGCCCACCAAAGCCATCCACAAGCAAACTCAGGCTGTGCTTCCGTCAACATGGCTAGTCTCTGAGTTGCTGCGTAACATAAGAGTTTTAACATAAGTGTCCTCTGCCCTGGCTGGTGTAGCTCAGTGGATTGAGCATGGGCCTACGAACCAAAGGATCGTGGTTCAATTCCCAGTCAGGGCACATGCCTGGGTTGCAGGCCAGTTCCCGGCAGGGGATGCATGAGAGGCAACTACACATTGATATTTCTCTCCCTCTTTCCTTCTCTTCCCCTCTAAAGATAAAAAAATAAATTAATTAAAAATAAAAAAATAAAAATAAAATAAATGTCCTCAATATATGACAGTTGTTCACGTGTTTACAAGTTGTGAGTTTCCCTTTGGTTAGTCGGGCTGAAGAAATACACTTCTGTTATCAATGACTATGATTCAGATAGACTTAGTGTAATCAGTAATTTCTGATGTTGCAAACCCTGAGATTACAAAAGTCTTTAAAAGATTCATTAATATTCTCTCTTTTCAGGGAAAATCACCAGAGTTTAATACAGTTTAATTCTTATAAGCATATAATTTGGATTTCGGATATGCATGTCATTATACTTGGTGCTGATTAAAATACAAAGATGAGTAGCTTTGGACGGACTGTGTATTGAAGGGAAGAGATGTGTTTTTTAAAAAGTAAATTTGGAACAGCGTAGAATGAACCCGGTTCTCCAGGCCAGGCACATACTGTAGGCTGGGGGTGTTTCCAATTAGGAAAAAGTTAATGGGCAAGGGCTGTCTGAGAAGCTTCATGAAATAAAAAGTATTTACGGAAAGCTGAAAAAAATTAGTGACATTTTTTGACTGATTGGAGAAAAGAGAGAGGTAGCCATTCTAAGCCAGAGGAACAGCATGAAGAGGGACTGTGTACAAGAAAAAGAAAGACATGCATGGGTGAAGTACAAACAACTAGTCAAGGCAATGGTATTGTTTGAGAGATACACACACACACACGCACACACACCCATTTGTGTTCCTATGTCGTCAACCTAAAGAAATGTCCAAACTTGTAGACTATTTTCATGCGTTTATTTCAGCCAAGCTGAACATATGTGAGGAAGCAAGATCTCAAATGCGCTGGAGCATAACAGTTTTGCAAAAGTCCTTTTTTTTTTGCATTTGAAATTAAGGAGAGAACCTAAGGAAAACTACGTGAAGGTGGAAGGGAGCAACTGGAGGATGAGATTGCAGGGTAGTTAACAAGATTACGTGCTGTCTTGAGTGTTAATAGCTCCCTCAAGGGAGTTTTGTTTTATTTTTCCCCTGGTGTTTCAAAGGTTTGTTGACCTAGATGCACAAGAACAATGGATAGGGCTGGCTTCATACCTTTTCCTAAAGAAGTTACAGGCCTGGGGTGCAGCGGCACCCCATGAGCTCCCTTCCCAGTTAGAAATGTATCATCAGGTCACCCTGTGAGATTACTTGTCATAGAACCTTTTTTAAAATCCACAATAATCTGGATTTAAGTTTACAATCTACTTCTATTGCCAAGACACACACACACACACACACACACACACACACACGCACGCACGTCATATACAGACACATTCTTTGTGGAAGGAACAATTATTTGATCTATAATTGAGAATGTGCTCAGCATGTCTCCTCCCTTGTCCTACAAGGACACAGTTACAGCCTATGGCTGCAACACAGTGGTGGGAAATGTAAGAACGGCTCATACTGCTTCCGCTGCATGCTCTCGGGCAACCGTGCCATCTTCCTTATATTAAAGGAACAGATACATTTAGCATGGACCTGTAACATGAATGATTGGCAATTCACTAAGTATGTAAGTGCCTTTGGCAGAAAACATATTTACTCTGGCTTCAAACTACAACAGAGTCTGTATGATTCGCACCAGATTTGGAACCTGTCCAGAAACACTTAGTGAAGTTAATGAGAAATTACCTATATCTCTCTGTTTTTAGTAATTTTAGTCATGCTACCCAGTGGAAGTCTTTTTTTTTTTTTTTTTTTTGAGACCCTATTAGATCCAAACCCAGCTCAGAGACACATTTTCTAATTGGAAAGAATAGCGCATGATTGATTCAAACAATTCTTTTTGAGAACTCTACGTAATGCACACTTGCTATATTTATTTTAAGTTGGGATTATATACTTTGCTACTAGGTGTCAGAATTTGTATTTACTCCCTACGTAGTTTACTTGGCACACTTTTCTTTGTATGTATACTATGAATGGTAACCCAGAAGAAATTGGCTAAGTGTGTATTACACCAAGAGAATAATCCTACAATTAGTGTCCAGCGGCCCTCATTGCTAAGGGGTAAATGTTTTATGTGCCCTTCTCACAGCATTGCAGAAACACTCTCTTCTGAACCAGTCAGTAACTGTATCACATTCAGCTACACTTTTGGACTCCAGGTAATGAGAGGTTTGCTTTCCAAGTCAGCCTTCAATGTGAAACACAACTATAGCAATATTCCATTCATTATTTTTATATTCTTCGCATACCATTGAGAAAAAAACAGAATGATATAATATGAACATATAATATCCATTTTGTAATAGTAATCATTCACCACAAAACAGTCTTCTCATATTTGCCAGAAATAAATGTTAACTATAAAGATGGCATCTTATATTAGTTTTCTCTACTTCACTCTATCCTGTAATATCAGAAAGTATCTACAGAAAAATTTGTGAAATTAAATCGTATATTTTTTCACTTCCAGCTGAGGAGCAACTCTAAATTTGAGCAATTAAGAAATATTATGATTGGTTATAAGAACAAGTACTGTTGTGTTTTTATTGCTATCTGTAGCATCAGAAAAAGATTTTAATCCTTGAAAGCCCTTTAATAACACCCTTGTATCCAGGAAGAGAATATTTTATTTGATAAAGATGAAAGGAAAAGGGAGGAATGGCCAGGGTCACTTGTTGAGGGGTAAGGCAGAAGCTTCAAGTAGCACGAGTAAAATCCTGAACCCACCATTTTCCACTCCTCGAACTCTGTCAAAGGTTTTGGCCTAGCAGGTGCCAGGCAGACATCGTGCGCTTCATTCAGAGTTGTTCAAGGCCGAGACTTCCTTAGTTGCATCTCTAGCCTGGAGCCTGTGGGCTACTGGAAGAGGCCAGTGGAAGGTAGTTAACACGCGCCACTCAGCACAGGTGTCACTGGTGGGCTAGGCGGTAGGACTCCAGCACCCATGTCCCAGTTAGTGAGGGCATTGTCTCTGCTTGGTCCCGAGGGGTAGCATGGAGCAGGGGAGGCGGGCGCTAGCAATGGAGACCTTTGGCTCAAGATCTGGTAAGAGACCTTATTCTACATTTCATTCCCTTCCATTCATTTTCCATATTATTCTACCTTGCATCTGAATCCATAGACACATTTCCGCTTTCAGTCTAGTGCAATAAGGCAGGGAGGATTTTGTAATCATTAGGAAGGAAATTTGAATTAAGCTTTTATTCTATTTTCCTTTGCTCTTAAAACCAAAATTCTATGCAATTTGTCAATTGCAAAGACAAAGACAACTAATCCTTCTAACAGAAATCATCAGGATTTCTTAAGCATAAAAATGAATCAGAGAGGGGGAAAAAAGGATTTCTGCATGAAAGTTAATTTTATGATATTGCAGCATAAATTGTGACCTGGCAGTTCCTTCTGCAGTTTAATAGAGCTGGCAGCAGGCACCAGGACTTAAGCAGACACTGTATAATGAGAAGCAAAGACAAATCGGTGTGAAGGACAGGAAGAAGGGCATTGCTGCTTCCCTCCTGGAAGATTAAAAATAGTAAAATATTGCAACCAGAATTTATCTAAAGGGAGATACTATCACAGAAACAGGGGGAAAAAAAAAGAGAGAGAGAGAGAGAGACTTTAAGAGACCGCCATAGCCCGGTGACTGATGAGCAGAGCCAGAGAGCCCGGTGCTGACATTTGGAAAAGTCTGGGAGGGTTGACCGTCCTCCTGAAGACCTGGTGGCAGGTAATTTTTGACATTATGATTCTGAAATGGCACAATTTTCTGGAGCATAATTAAAGCAAAATGAGAATGTTACTCCTTGTGCACTGTTAAATGCGGGCAAGAGGCTTCCATGTACTAAATAAATGAAAGTATTAATTGTTAGAAGCCAAGAGCCAGCTTGTGCAGCCAACCGGGCAGGCCACTTCCTCAAAACCCACCGTCCAGCGGAGCCCCGGCACGTGGGGAGGGCCTACTCTGAGCTCCGTATCCACAGGAGCTGTGTTGGGGCAATTTCCAAAATTACACAGGGCATGCAGCTTCTCATCTGCTAGCAGAACAGCCATAGTATCCTGAGGACTTGCAATAACAGGAATTATATGCAATTTTCTGATAATGACTCTATTAATGCGAGTCACTGCTGACAATACAATTTGTTAAATATCGCTGGATTCTGTAATCTCACTTTCTGTCTCTACGAAACGCATCTTTCCCACCACTGCCGTCACCACGATGCTCACCGCCATTGTCATCATCATCATCATCATCATCATCATCATCAGAAGGGCTGTAGATGTGTTTGTGTTCCACAACAGTGCTTTTTCTTAATTTCATTAACATTTCAAAAGGAAAAAAAAAGCATGGCTATCTATTCAAGTATCAGTTTTGTAGTCAACGTGTTTGATTCCTTCTTTGGGAAACTAGGACCCCAAATTAATTAAATTTGGATCAAATTTAGCTTAACTTTAAATTGCCTTTTATATCAAGGGAAACTGTCTTGGCAATTAGGTGCTTCAGATGAGTTCCTGTAAATACCCATTATTGTACATTCTGACACACCTGGATGAAGAACAGAACCCGCGCAGCTCATGGTCCAATTTACTAATTGGGAGCAGCAACTGCACCTACTGTTTTGAACCTGAATTAATTAACCGAAACAAATTAAATTGTCTTTGAGCTATTCAAGGGAGTGACACCGAAGGCAGATTTCAATGAGGAAAGGACTATTTAACTTTCTTTTTAATCACTAAGGTCAGATTTTCTTTGTAGCAGATTAGTAGAAAGTCTTCACAGGTTGGGAGAAAGTAACAAAACAGTCTTACCTTCCCACCCAAATGCAGGATCTGGCGGAAGTTAGGGCCTGTTTGAGTGTGGTTGGTAGGGCATAATATGGGTCGTAGTAATTCGTAGTTTTAATTTGAACATTTCACCTAAAATGTCATATGGGGTGCTTGAGTATGATATTGTTATGTTACAGAATTACATGCTTACGGTTTTGTAATGAAAGCTTTTGTAATAAAAAGGGGGCATTATTTGTGCTGGACCCTGTATGTAATCTGTAATTTATGTAATAGATATGCAATTTCTTCAATGCTAGCTAAGGTGGGGGTGGGGGCTGAAAGGCACAGGTTCAGGGTGAAGCAGGGGGAAGGCTGTGAAGGTATGGTGGGAAGGCCGGGTGGCAAGTGCAGGGGTGGTGAGGGCAGGGGGGGCAAATTCGCAAGTGGCCAGAGGCCAGATGGCCTGAGAGCAAAGAGCACCAAACCCCTGCCAAGCCCCCACCAAGACTGGAGTCCTTTGTCCTGAGGATTTAACTAGTTGGCAGAATCAGGGAGGGTGTAGAAGTTACATATTGATTGAGAGATAAAGGTGGTGCTAGCTTTCCAGGAAGGGGGTTGTGAATACCCAAAAGTATTAATGGGTTTCTTCCTTCAGGCAATAGAGGCCCCCTGGGCCTTTCAGGTCTTGGGATGAAAGCACAGTTTCAAAGGCTTCCTTTCCCAGATAATGGAAAAGATACAAAGAAGAAGATACAAGAAGAATTTCAAGGCCTGCTGAGTCAGTGGGTGGAACTTGTATCCCTCCTCCTCCCTGCCATCTATGCTACCTAACAAACTGACCTCCTGAGAGCTCCCTTCTCCCCTTACCATGGAAGCCAGCACCAGCTCCTGGTCCTTGTGATATCCCTGGACTATTCTGCTTGTCTCCCACATGGCCACACTATCTCTACTTCTTCTTTGTAGTTTGAGGTGAAGGATAAACCAAACTTGCCCACCCCAAAGCATTTTCACCTCATTAGTATGTTGCTCCAGAAAACACCCTAGCTCTCATTGCCTAGTGAGCACAGTTCTAACCTCCTTCCCCTGCTCCTGGGGCTTGCACAGTTCGGCAGATCTTATATCAGGCTGATGTGGGCATGCTCCCTTTGTTCAGATGAGACAGGGGGCCCTTCGTGTCCCTTCTGTCATTTTTGATCACTTATCTCTCTTCTCCCCTATCCACCAGGTAAAGTACACACACAGAGTGTTCCATTCCTTTCTTTATCTACGGGAAGCATTAGATACTTTGGAGAGATAAAAGAAGGAGGAACAAGAGAAGATTATCAAGTAGATAGATCATTCCTTTCTTCCTTAGGAGTTTGCTTCTTTTTAATCCTAAACCACCAGATTGCTTTTGTGATATGTGAATGAACAGGAATGAGTGTTGGCTCCTCACAGAAACATATCTGGGAACTTGAGTTTTAAATTGTCTTTAATTTTTTTTCTTTGAGGATCAGTTTGAGAAATGGCCCTCTAAAGAATATCTCTGGATATTTTGTACAACTTCTATCGAAAACTGATATTCTTCATTAACGTTCATACTTTTAAAAAAGTATGGATAAGTATATTCCTTAATTTGCAGAAAAATGTCTTTTCTTTATTTATTTTTATTTATTTTTTTAATTGTTGTTCAAGTACAGTTTTCTGTCTTTTACTCCTATCCCAGCCCACCCACCCAGCCCTCCCACCTCCCTCCCATTTCCACCCCCCCCATTTTTGTCCATGTGTCCTTTGCACTTGTTCCTGTAAACCCTTCCCCTTTTCCCCTGAAATTCCCTCCCTTGTCCCCTATGTCTTTTAAAGATGCTTTTATTACTTAGTATATTTAATTTGCCTTTTGTTTTGATGGCCAGAAAGTGTAGCTCAACTTTTATTTTCATTTTCAGTAGCTTGTAACCACAGTTTTAAAGTGTTATCTCCAAAGCCCACGCTGTTTCTTTCAGTTTTTAGCTCTCGCTATTCGGCCTTTATTTACCTTCTGCCTTGTGCGTTCACCTTTGTAATCCATCGAAAGTTCTTTCTTGAAGCCTCTATGAGTAACTTAAATGATAAATGCATCCCCCTGCAGATGTTTGTTTGTTTGTTTGTTTATTTGACTGCAGGTCAATATTGTACTTGTTATTTTTCTGGAAAAACTCAGCACAAGCTCTATGAAAAACAATGAAACAGTAAGGGATTCTTTGCAGTAAAAAGTGCTCTGGTTCCCAAGCCCTCCTGTCTCCCAGGGACTTCCCTCCTTGTGAGAGTCCCTCCGGTCTCCTGCATGGAACCCTCTTCCCTGGATCTTTTCCCTTCACATACAAACATGCCCTTATCTCCTTAAAACAAAACAAAACAAAACAAAACAAAACAAAACTCCAGATAAAGAAAGCACTTCTGCTAGACTGACTCCCTGTCTAGCTACTGCCCAGTTTCCCTCTGTTCCCCTTCATGGTCCTGTTGGCTTTTATTGCATCCTTTGGGTCATGTTCTTCGTTCCCAGGACTGTCAACCCCTCTAATCTGGATTCACCGAAACAGTTCTTGTGTGGTCCTTAGCGACTTCCATGCTAGAACTCCTCCCTATCTCTACTTGAAAGATTCACCTATTTTAGCTCTTTTGACAAAAGTCTCTTATGGTTTTTCTAATACCTCACTAACTGCTCCTGGGCTTCCTTTGCTGGCTCCTCCTCCTCTGTCTCTAAATATTGGGTGTCTTAGATTTTAGTCCTAGAAGACTTAGATTTAAGTCTTCACTCTCTGTATTCTTTCTTAGATCATTTAAATCACTTTCAGGTATGTATTTACCACTTATGCTGATAAGTTTCAAATTTATAACTCAGATGGCACGTTTGAGCTTCTCATGTAATACTATGTTGAAGCATCTTTTCGATCACTCTCTCCGGGTTCTGTCGTAGATATTTCAAATTCAGCACCAAGTCTGTGCTAGCAGCTAACCGATTACATTATTCTGTGTAGTTTTCTCAAAATTCCTGAGATATAATAATATATTTCACATTGTATGGATGCAAAAATTGAGACTTTGAGTAACAGAAATGCTTATCCACAGCTGGTGAGATTATAAAATAAGTTTAACTTATTAAAAGGAAAACATACATTTACCACATGACCAAACTCTTCCACTCCCAGATATTCACCCCCAAGACTGAGAAATCTGCACATAAAAAAGTACATGTGAACATTTATAGAATCTTATTTCATAACAACAACCAAACTGGAAACAACCCAAATGTCTGTCAGTAGGTTAATGGGTAAGTCAAATGTTATATTTGTACATCAAAATACTACTCAAGAATGAAATGGAAAGAAATATTGATACACAGTAACACTGATGAATCTAAAAAATCAGCATGCTAATTGAAAGTGCCTGATGCAAAATACATACTGTAAGGTTCTAGTTCTTAAAAATTCTAGATAATCAAATGAATCTATAGTTATTGAAAGTAGATCGGTGATTGCTTAGAGCCAGGGGTGGAGGAAGGGATGAATTGAAAAGATGCATTAAGAAAATTTGGGTGGCAGATGGTAATGTTCTGTATTTTGGTTGTGGCATTGGCTTTATTGGGTATATAATTCACTGGTTTATGGGTATATGTGTATATATATATATCTGTCAAAACTCATCAAAATTTAAACTTGTAATGGGTGCAGTCTACTCTACATAAATCATATGTCAATAAAGTTGTTTAAAAGAAACCCTAAAGCCTTGAGAGTCTGAATAAGTTGATTAAAGTTTCATAGCTTCATAACAGACTTAGCATCACAAAGCTTGAAATTATTTATTATTATATGATATAATAATCATTTGTCTCAATTTATTTTCTGGAATGTTTGATGCAAGAAAATATAAATGTACTGTAAATCTAGTCAAAGCAATGTGAACATAAATTAGATTCATCTCCCGAGGCAACACCCAGATGCTAAATGCATGGTAGGTGCATGCATGTGTGCCGTACACATAAGCTCATTGATTACTAATCCACATTCCTAACATATTGAAGCGCAATGGATTATATATTCCACATGTTGTCACCATTATCTCTCTTATTCTACATGCAACCTCTATTAAGGATTGATCTAATTTCTCTCCTCTTGACTCTGGTGGATTTGTGACCGTTTCAACCAAAAGAACACAGTAGAAATGATGCTGTGTGACTTCTGAGGCTTCGCTGTAAAAGGTGATGCAGCTTCTGCCGTGTGTCCTGGAACATCTGACACTTGGGGTTTCAACCTGCCGTGGAGAAGTCTGCCAGCAATGAGGTTGCCAGGCTGTAAAGGCGGCAGGCCTCGGGGAGGGGCCATAGGCAGACGCGCGGTTGGCCTTCCAGTTATCCAAGTCAGCCCAGCCAAGGCACAGGCCGTAGAGGTAGACAACCCTTCTGACGACTCTCGTCCTCGGCTACCGTGTCTTCCCATCGGAGGCCACAGGTATCGTGGGGCAGAGAGCAATCACTCTTGCTGACCGTGCTCTAATTCCTCATGTAATCTGTGGCCAAAAAATATATATATATATATATTTTAAGCTGCTAAGTTAATGAGGATAAACTTAGAGCTTAAATTTAGTACCACCAGTGGGATTCTGTTGTTATAAAACCTTAAAACACTCTGGTATTGGCTTTGGAACTTGGCACCTGGTTTTAGCTGAAAGGTCCTTTAATGTTAGTTATATAAATTAGCCTATTGGTAAAACCAAAAAGGACCTTGAGACTTTTCATAAACTCTAGAAGGGCTTCAGAAAGGTTGGAAGTCAAGGACACTGAAGAAATTGTTATTGGAGGATTTATTGTAAGTAAAAGGACCCTCGTTATGTAGTGGCAGGAATTTTAACAAAACTATCATCTGTGTTGATATGAAAAATACAATATTTACCCATATCAACTGATGGATTTGGCTGAGCAAATTTTTAGGCAGTTTTTGGTAATACCTACTAATTCCTTATAGCTGTGTAGAAGATACGCAGAGAGGGGAGAGAGAGGTGAGCAAAAGAACACTATTTATATTTTCAAGTGAGGTTTAGGGACAATATTAAGGAGCCAGGACTGCTGAGTTCAAAAACAAAACTGTTTTCTCCCCCTGTCTTTCTCAGCAAAGCATTTTACAAGAGACTATTTGTAAAGCAGTTTTAAGATCACAGCAGCATTGAGTAGGAGGTATAGACATGTCCCATGTGCCTGATTCTCCCCCGAATCCATAGCCTCCCCCCATTATCAGCATTCCCCAGCACAAGGGCACATTTGTTACCCTTGATGAGCCCACGTTGATTTATCATCGTTTCCCAGAGTCCACAGTTTACATTAGGGTGCAGTCTTGGTGCTGTACATTCTATGGATTTGGACAAATGTGTAATGAACTGTATCTGTCATTACTGTATCAGACACAGTAGTTTTCTGATCCGTTAAGTGTTTTTACTTGTTACTAACACAGAGTGGTGAATTCCCAGCTTCTTACATGCCAGACCCCAAACAGGAAGTCCCTACTGTCCAAAAGTGGTTTTTTTCAAAGTAAGAAAGGAGTTCAAGGAAAAACAAAACCCAGGGGCTATCAGAAATATGTCTTAGAATAAAGGTGAAGCAAAGATGTAATTATAAAACGCGTTTGTTAAGACATCAGAAGGTTTAGCCCTGGCCCATGTGGTTAAGTTGGTTGGAGTGTCAGGCTTTGAACCACATTAGAAATGCACGGGAGACAGAAGCAGGAGGAGCTGAATGATCTGATCCAAGTGCCTTTATTTGATGCTTCGCTTACTGGTGGGATGAGTCTGGACAGACCACAGCCGCCAGGGGAAGGAGGGAGGTGAGAATGGGGTTTTTAAAAGAAAAAGCACAGTGTTTGTAGTGGGGATAGGGGATGGGTTAGTTTCTTGTTCTTCTCGGTGGGTGCCTCAGGGTTCCAGGATATGAGCCAGGACAATGGGTTAGATAAAGGGCTGGGCTGTTCCCAGGTGCAGGAGGGTCAGTCTGACCACCGGCCATTGTGGCTGGTGCCAGATGTCTTTTGTGAGCAGTGGGAGAGAGTATTGATTAAGCTGCAGGCTACCAAGTGATGCGGGATAACTGAGTCATGCGCAGTCCAGTGGGTTGGGAAACTGGCCTGACCGTTTCAAACCAAAAGGTCACAGGTTGGATTCCTGGTCAAAGCACATGCCTAGTTTGTGGGTTCAGTCCCTGGTCAGGGCATGAATGAGAGACAAACAATTGATGTTTCTGTCTCACATAGATATTGCTCTCACTATCGCTGTCTTTCTTCCCCTCTCTCTAAAATCAATAAGCTTGTCCTCAGGTGAGGATTAAAAAAAAACAAACCCTCAGAAAGGTTTGGGAAAATGCTTTATGAGCCCTTTCAATAAAGTAAGTGGGCTTCTAAGGATCTTTAGGACATCTCTCTTAATAATAAACATTTCAAGAACCATAGGGGCATTATACCACACCTCATAGGAAGCCCAAGATAAGATAAGGACTTACCTTTAAGAGAATTGTGGATGTGAGTTTAATTCAGTGGAGTGGACCATAAACTGATACACAAAAAATCCACAAGTGTTTTAAGGGTACTTTTTATTACTTTGACCAAAAGAGACAAAGACTGTACAAGGTAAAAGAGAAGGAGACTTTGGGTACCACCCTCTCGGCTTTTCACTGGCGGGATGTGGGCAGAGAAGTCTATCTACTGAGTCATAAACATAGGCTATTATTTATGAAAAAAAGAAATGACCTAGAAGATAAAACCAAGGGTCCTCAGAGGAAAGCAAAACAAGCATCCAAGATGTAGAACTAAGAGAGTAGCAACTTCTTGGGAGTAGAACTGTACCTTAATCAAGGAATTGGACCACGCGTGTCCAGCTGAATTTTAGAATGGTTTAGCAAAAGTGATTGCCGTGTGCATTTGTAGAGCGTCTACAGTAATTATGTAGGGCAACTCTGCCATCGTAATTTTGGTACGAATGTGTAGGGTAATTTTATTTTTTTTAGTTTAAAGTTTTTCAAATCAAGAAATACAGTACTAAAGTTACCATGTCGGCATCCAGCATGCCTCACTGTATCTCAACCTTATTTAAATAACAAGATTTTTGAATTTGGAATAGGATGAGACTTTGGGGTCTTAGAGGAAGGGTATCAAAGACAAACAAAACCATACATTTGTTAAAGTGGTAACGACAAATTTTTATTTAGTCACTGTTGACGTTAGTCCCATAGTGCAGAAGTGACTGGGTATTTTAAAAGCATGAGGGAGTCGGGAGCGAGAGAAAGGAGGGGCAAGTAAAGTCTTACGAAGGGTTGGGCCGTGTGAATGTGATTAGGTGCTGCTATGCCTGCTAAACTTGGCAGTTTTTAGAGTTAGGGCTTTATCCTCCCCTAGAGGCTGGGGGACAGAGGCCCTGTCCTCCCTGGTGATTACATTTCATAGGAGTGGCTTTCAGGTTCTTGAGAAAGACACTCTCCTGAGTTACAAAAGATACATATGCATCTCAAAGGAAGAGAGGAAGGACTCACAATTGCCTTTACAGCAAAAAGTCTAAGAAAGAGGGGCTTGTTTTCAGGTGTTGTCTGGGACAAAGAGTAAATTCTCCAGGCAGCTGTCACCTTTCTCAGGGGGGCATTTTAGCAGGGGGCTGGGGTTACAGAGGGACTCAGCCTCCTGCTGCTAGAAGCTAGGCGAGAGTTTGGTTTTCTCTTGGTGCAGAGTTGAATAGAGCCACGCTGTGCCAAGACCTCTACGGTTCTCAGAGAGCACGTGTGTTTTCTGTGTGAGAGAAATATAAATAATGAATGGCCGGAGTTCACACTGGCAGTTTTAAACATAGCCTGCAAGTTCTCCGATACTCTTACTACCCAGAAAGACGTATAGTTACTCTCCTCTTGAATCTGGGAGAGCTGGTGACCGTGACTAATAGAATATGGCAGAAGTGGTGCCGTGGACTCTCAGGCCCGGGTCAGGAAAGTCTTTGTTCCGTGGGCTAGTCAAACCAGAGATCTAATCTTCCATGTTAGAGGAATGCGGACAATAGTTTCCAGAACAACCTAAGGTGTGGGACTCTCGCCGCTACCTCGAAGGGCCCAGTGGTACCACGAAGGGCCCAGTGGTACCACAAAGGGCCCAGTGGAGGTACGGGTCACTGAACTAATACTGTGATGCTGAATGGAAGCTGATTGAATAAATGAATTAATGAATGGGTCTCTTCATAGTAGATACTGTCTCTAAATTGGAACAACATTAGAATAAAAATAAATTTAAATAATTAATGATCGAGTCCTGAATAGCCTATTTAAAACATGACAAGATAATGAATCTTAAGAATATTAAGTGATGTAATTAATGGTCATGTGAGGAACTCTGAAGCTGTTGAAATTTTATTTCTCCTGAAAAGGAGGAAGGCCAGTCGCTATAAACAGAATAGAATGGTTTTGATTCACGATCATCATTACCATTCTGTGAGTATTTGTTGTGTAAATGAATAACTCACTTCGATGTAACAAGGCTTGTGTGCCAAGCCTTGGGAAGAGACTATTTTCATGCATCATACACCTAAATAGTAGATATTATTTAAAAGCCCACTATACAAATGAGAAAATGCATTAATTTGCCCAAGAAAAAGAACTGGAGTTTAAATAGGTTTTAATATGTCTTACTGTGACTTTTTAAAAGTGTTTTCTTTCAAAACACTTCACATTCTGCTTTCTAAGTATAACGGTTATTTTATTTTAACAATTAATAATATTAACTTTGGAAACTTACATCCTAAGAAGACAGTTAATTAAACTTTCCTAGAAAGTTGCACTGCTCTCTCTGTCAACACTTCCACGTCATCGTCCAATTGTCGCCTTCCCAGTGGGAGCTTCCTTGGCCACCCGTGTTAGCTGTATCCCTCTTCTGGCCATTCCTGGTCTCCCTTAGCCGGCTCTAATTTTTTTTTCTCATAGCACTGTGCATTTTATATATATGATATGTATTTTATTTTAACATACTGTATATTTTATTTTATTATTTTTTAAATCCTCACCTAAGGCTATGTTTTAACTGATTTTAGAGAGAGGAAGGGACAGAGAAAGAGAAAGAAACACCCATCAGTTGCCTCCTGCACGCACCCTGACCGATGGAACCAGCAACCTCCCCGCGCATGGGACAGCGCAACTGAGCCGCCTGGCCAGGGCAATACTGTGTATTTTAGTCGTGTTCACTGTGTCTCCCAGATCCAAATATACGGTTTCCAACGTCCAGTGTTGGACGTTGTTCACCGATATGTGCCTAGACCCTTCTAGAAAAGCCGCTGAGACACAGCCGGTGTTCAGTACGCGTTTGCTGGTAGGACGACTGTGCACACGTTAACACCTGGGCCATGTCCAGCGCTGCGAACAGAGGACAGAGCCCCCGCCTGCAGGGGCTCCGCCCTGCAGCAGGGGAAAAGTAATTAGCGGAGATCACGCCCCGTGTTACTGGGCTGATGCAGCTCAGTGCGCTCTGTCTCCCTTCTTTAGGGACTGGCCGCTGTTTTCTTCGCCCCCTGACCATTGGCCTGCTTTTCTCCGATGTCCCTATTCACTTGGTCCAGTTTTGCACTCTTATCTCCTCCATATATATTTTAAAAATACGTTAAAGAACTAATTTGAAAGGAAAATCTTTCAAAGAAGACAAAGCGTAGAACGGGGGTGTTTCTCAGTGTTTCTTCTTTCCGCACTTTTGCAAGCCCTTCGTGTACCTTGTACCATCTAGTACTGCCTAAATCCACAGCTACCAGAGCCGCTCCTCGTCCTCCGGGCACTCGGCCGCCTTGGAGTTTCACCACCCTTCAGTGGGCCTGTGTGCGCCCACTGTGTGTCTGTCCCACCCCCAAACACACTTTCACTGTTCCAATGATGCTTAGTGAGGGCACTATTTTGAACTCTTAGTGCTCACCCTCAAACAGCAGTAAACAATGTAACTTGGACAACTGGATGTGTCTGCTTTACTCCAAATTTACAAATACCTGTTTCCTTTTGGAACTAACTGCTAATACAAACGTTTGAGACTCTGTCAAGTTAGTACAAGAGTATATCCACTCGGAAAGGTAAAATTGGAGGTAGAGATCGGTTTGACTGAGGACGTTTAAAGAACAACAAGAAAAGCTTTCAGTATAAATTATGACCTCAATTTCTGCAAGGCCTTCAGAAATATAAAAGCTGATAGGACTATAAGGTGTTCTGTTAGCCAACCAGAATATACCAGACACAGGGCGAATGTTCTCCCCTCCACCCTGTCCCCACTCTTGGTTTCTTTCTCTCATTCTCTCTCTCTCTCTCTCTCTCTCTCTGTCTCTCTCTGTCTCTGTCTCTCTCTCTCTCTCACATGTGCGCGCACACACGCACACACACACACCCATCACAAAGGAAAAGGCAGTATACCTGCTAAGTACAATAACAAAATCACAGAAGACACAGTTTCTTTATTCTTTAGAATTAAAAAACAATAACTAATAGCTCAATCACTTTAACTGGTAAAGAGAATGTGGAAATGTCAAAAAAAAGATAGGTAACTCAGATCCTGGAGAGTTCTTTGGGTTGGTGGCGCAGTTTCACATTAAAATACTTTATTTTAATTTAATTGTATCATACTTTACTAATGGAATTCTCTATTTTAGTTGTCATCTATCTGACATTATCCAACTTTGATTCTAATTTCTCTCATTATCATATTATTGTGTTTATGTTATGAACTCTTTATTTTTTATAATGCATTCCAGTATTTATTTATTATACTTTTATGACAGAAGCTTAAAGGTAGTTTTAACTTTTTTTATTTTCACATTCTCATTTGATTACCTTTAACAAAAAGAAGTTTTTTCCTTTATCAATTTATGAAAAACAAAATAAAAACAAGAAAGTAAACACACACACAGGATTTTAATGAGACTGTGCTCAATTTTTAAAATACTTCAAATGAAATACAGTAAATTAGAGAAATCTGTAATATACTATTAATTAATAAGCCTAAACAATAAAAACACATTCCAGTGCAAAACCATTTGGTAAACTTTAACTACTATTGACAACAAAAATTCATCCTAAAAATGTACATTACTTATATAAAGTGACAAAGCTGATGTACCTTAAATCATGAATCTTCATTTCAACCTATAAAATAAAATTCCAGACATTTCTTTTTTTAAAATTTTAATTGTTGTTCTTGTATGGTTTTCTTTTACTCCCTTCCCAGCCCACCACCCCAGCCCTCCCCACCTCCCTCCCATTTCCACCCCCCCCCAGTTTTTGTCCATGTGTCTTTTATACTTGTTGCTCTAAACCCCCTTTTCCCCTGAAATTCCCTCCCCTCTCCCCTCTGGTGACTGTCAGCCCGTTCTCAATTTCAGTCAGACATTTCTTCTTAAAATAGGTACATAATTATTTTAATCTCATCATTTTTATTTATTTAATTTTTTATTAGAATAAAACATGGAAAACCTTGAAGATAAATATTAAAAGAAAGTTTTAAATAGCACAATATATCAAATTAATATAAAAATAAATTAAAATGCATTGGGGTTTACAAGGGGTTAAGTATATCAGGAAGTTCTTAAGATACATATTCCAAAGCAATAATGCATTTGAAAAAGAAAAGAAACTGATATTTCATTGACATTAGCAATACAAGTGTAAACTACATAAAAGTAATCTGAATCAGATACATGAGAATTACATAAATGCAGCTGTAAAATGGCACTGCAAGTTACCCAAACCTAAATACCAGGTCCTAAATGTGCAAATGAGATAAGCAATACTAAGCAATACCTTTGCATTTTGCCTGAAATCCTCTGTGAAAATGAAGGAGGGAAAACTGAAATAATGTAATAATTATTATTAATTATGTATTTGGGGGGGTTAAAGAATTTATATTATTCACAGGTATGACATTCACATTCTTTTCCCCACGATTCAATGTTTGGAATGTCCTTTTCCTATTCTTTCTATCATCTCCTGTGTTTCTTACTGCACTTTTTCCTAATGATTATCCTCATTGCTTTACTCCATTTTTTTTTTTAATTTATAAAAATGCAATGCCTTCTTTGTTGAATAGTGTCAATGCCCCCCCTCTTTTTTAAATTGAATTCAGAGGATCTCTAAAGTCTATTTGTATATAGTGTGGAAAATCTTTAAGTGCAGTTTAGATCTTGTCCATTCTTGAATTATTATTCATTTGTGCTACAGAATGTTTCCTTGTTCCCCAATTATTTGCTTTGTTTTAACTTGTACACACATTCTTTTTATACCCTGTTATTTCTTAGTGTTTACACTTGTTTGTTAAATCAGGGGATGCTGATGCTACTGTAGTTCAATCATAGTAGGCTGCTAATACTTCAGATATCCTTTATTAATCTTTTCTAGATTCTGTTAAGTCTTCTCATCCAGAAAGCAGCCCTTGGCAGGGCCTTCGAGCCCGCTGCTGAGACGACCGCTCAGGCTCGAGCCATAACACCTACAAGTGGTATAGCCACTATGAGGTTCTTCAGAAGATGGCTGTACAATCAGTACAAAATAAAACTCCTTGTTACAAAGTATGCCATAAATAATTCATTAACCAGATATACTTTAAAAATTTATGCAAGTTAAAATTCAAGAATATTTGAATGACAATACTAGTAGAGAAAACTTGATGACAGTTGTTTTGTTGAAAAAAATGAAGTCACATAAAGAGGAAAAATAGGTAACAGAGATAGAAAAAAATAAGATTAAATACATAAGTTTTACAGGTGCACACCAAAGCAAGGAGAAAGCACAAATAACAGCAAAACACAAAACCAGTTATCAGATCTGATGAATATAAAACTAGAAATCTCAGCGATGGAAAACAAATATGGCTTTGAATGCAGGAATGGCGCCAAGAGAAAGCCAGCATTCCAATTAAGAAAACGATGTGTTTCTGGAACATGACCAAAATAAGAGCTAAAATCAAAAGTTTCTAAGGAAGGGACAAGATACAGTGATGCTGGGTGCGCATCATCGCAGCGTTCTGCAAGCATAGTTTCTGGCTAATTTTTTAAAAGAAAATGGCCAATAATTAGTGGGTAGTCTTTACAAGTATACTAACAAGGAATCCTAATTATGACATGCTATTTAATTCCATCAAAATCATTATTATTTTTTCACTAATGAATGACTGTACTGAGTCCAGATGGTTCCTTCAGAAATAGAAGGAAACAGATAAAGAGGAATAAGATAAATTCACTTTTATAAAAATCATTCACTAACTATATTACTAAGTAAAGTGAACATAAACATAATTCACAGATAACAAAGATCTCTAGTGCCTACCTTTCAGGTACAATTGTAGAACATATTATAATTAGATTGTTACCTTCAATTTGCTTTAGAAATATATTTCTAAAACAAATATATATATGTGTGTATATATTCTGTCTAGAAAAAGTCCAGCCATTGTTAATATAATGAGAATGGTTTGCGCTACATCAATGTAACCTGGCAGCCAAGGAGAGTAGACTGGAATGCATGTGCGTGAACAATGATGACTTCACTGTACTAGTCAGTGGGGGTAGTACGCACTATTGAGGGAACGTGTATTGTGCGGCCATCACATTCAAAATGACTGAGTGAGTAGAGCAACAAATCTGCATCAAATTTTGCATTAAGCTTGGACATTCCTTTATGAAAACTATTCAGGTGATGCAGAAGGCTGCAGCTATGAGCAACTGGTGATTGGCAGCTTCATCAGGACAATGCACCAGCTCATGTGTCACATTTCATGCAGAGTTTATTGGTGAGACATCAAATCACCCAGGTGACTCAGTCCCCCTACAGCCCAGATTTGGTGCCCTGCAATTCCTGGTTTTTCCTAAAACTAATCTCACTTTTGAAAGGGAAGAGGTTTCACATTGTTGATGAAATCCAAGAAAATATGATGGAGTAGCTGATGGTGATTGGGAGAACTGCGTGAGGTCCCAGGATGCCTACTTTGAAGGGGACTGAGGTGTCATTGTCCTTTGTACAATATTTATTGTGTCTTGTATCTTCTTTCAATAAATGTCTCTATTTTTCATAGTATATGGTTGGATAGTTTCTGGACAGATCTCATATATATGCATATACATTTTAATCTAAGCAGCTTTTTCTAAGAAAGCTTATCACAGAGACCAAGGAAATAAAGTCTGGCATACGGGACTAGCCTAATGGAATAAATGGATAGTCCAAATGCTTCAGCTCAGACACAACCAGCAAAGCACCCTCTGTATCTCCCCAGGACAATGTTTTCATTAATAACAATTTCAGGTTCGCCCAGGGGAAGTTATCTGAGCATACAGTTCCAGAAGCCCTTCAGGTATTTCAACAAATCTTAAAGACAGGAGGAAAGTAGGAGAGGATGGATCATTACATTCACAGACTCCATGGAAAACCGAATCACTGAGGGTCCAGTTCCCTCTGCTACGCCTGGGGCTGCCATTGGAATAGAGAAAGCCCCTTCTCCACCTGCACTCCTCTCTGTTGCCTAGCACCGTGCATAGGTCACACAGAATGGGAAGTGTGCCATGCATGTTTACTGATTCAACTAGATGCTTCACTGTAGTATTTACTTATTTTTAATTTGTATTGTATTTTTCCATTTCCATTTTTTCCTCTTAGACCCTCTTCCACCTCTCACACCCCTCCCCACTGCAATCACCACACTGTTATCCATGTCTATGAGTCCTCTTTTTTTTTGCTTGATCCCTCATCCCCAAGCCCCCTACCCACCACCCACCCTGAGCGCTCAGCCTGTTCTCTATCCATGAGTCTGTTTCTATTTTGCTTCTTAGTTCAGTTTGTTCATTAGATTCCGAATATGAGTGAAATCATATGGCATTTGTCTTTTCCTGACTGGCTTATTTCACTTAGCACAAAGAATAGCCATGATTATATGATTGTGTTTTTCTCTAAGTTTTGTTGTAGATGCAAAGTAAATGAAGTATCAAGAGTTTTAACCCTTGGTTCCAGGCTCTGAAATAAAATACAAAGGGTGACAACTTAAGCTGATTGAAACAAACATAAATCTTCAAAATGTCTTAGAAAAAACTAGTACATCAACTATGCTGACATAAAAGTTTTAAAGAATGGTACATGAAAAATATAGATCCCAAATAGTACATGCCCACTGAATATAACTTTAAAATGATTTATATAAATATATTAACAAAGACTAAAATACAATTAAGAGGAAAGAGATCGCTCACTCTTTGAGCAACCAAGTTGTGCCGAGCACTTACTTTAAGTATCCGGTTATTGATACTTTAGAATTAGGAAGTCTTGGGTTTGAGCCTTGGCTCTGCCATTACTAGCTGAATGACCTAGGGAAGTTTACTTAATCTCTCTAAATTTTCTTATCTATAATACTGTTTTTCAAATTTTGAATATTTCCTGGATGCCATGTCTTAAGGATGCATCAGTGAACGAGACTAGCACCATCCTGCCCCCATTAGGTTTACAGTGTTTATTTAATCAGACAAAATCTATTGTTGCACCAGATGCCCCCCAAATTTTAGGCAGTGATGAAACAGCAAAGAACAAGAAAGAACAGGCCCATGTTCTCATGACAGTTACATTCTAGTGCCGGAGAAAAGCTAATTTTTATATTTCTTCTGAAAGCTTCATTACCTAAACATTCATAGAAATGCCATCTCTACTCTTTTTGGTTCTTTCTAGGAGTTTTTAGAAAAATTTTTCAAAATGATTACTTACTGTGATCTCTGTGAGGATCTTCAAGAAGTATGTGAGGCAAGAGAAAGATCCCCTAGAAACAGTGATTACTCCCAGTTGTCCTTGACCTCTGGATACATTTTGTCACAATCTGATTCCCTAGTAAATTAAATAATGATGCTTATGACAAGCAAGCAATATAGAAGAAAAATGTCCTTTGTAGCAGTATGTCACCTGTAGCATGCAATGTATGGAATTGAAGGTTTTGTGAAATTTGTAGACTGTAGTTTTAGTGATGAATATTATTCTTTATGTCTGGTGCATACTCAGTCATTAAAACCTACTAAAATCATTTAATAAATTGGTTGCTACAATTTCAAATTCTGGACATCATTTGAAACAGCACTTAACATATTCTAGCACTGATACAGTGAGCTGTAAGGAAATGAAGTTTAGGTGGGCTCAGTACCTGTCTTAGGCCCTGGTATCTGATATATTCTGCATCAGGGACACATTCAACTCGTGTTTAGGAACACCTTCCTAAATTCTGACGGGGCGTGGGAGCAAGGACTCAGGCAACGGCTGTACTGTGGTCCCGCTGAAAGCCTCGCAGCGGGAGGAGGTCAGGATATCCACGACTCCTGGGCCGCAAAGGCCCATTGGCTTCCACGCATCTCCTCCACTTGCTCATGTTTAAGTTCCAGAGCTTCCGCAACTCTTTAGCCAATCTTGACTGAACATGACCTGAAGTTGTAATTTTCTTTCATAGACCAGCTTCTGGCTTCCTGCACACTTCCCCTGCCATCCATCTCAGAACCTGTTCCCCGTTTTGACTTTACTCCTTCTATTTGGGTGTTGTCGGTTTCTGCCGTGTTCTCACACCCATTTGCTTAGGCCAGGCTACCATTCCTGGGAGAACAAACTCCTTATTTTCATACATGCTCTTTTTCCTCTTAACTTTTCCTTCAAAATTGGAAAGTAAATATAAACCATCATTTTAATAAACTATTCAACACTTCTTAATTCTTATAATTTTCAGAAAACAACATGTAACCACATACTTATTCTCCAGAACTACTTAGTGCTAAGAGGTTAGTTTTACTCATTGTAGGTAATGGTCTCAACATTTTATTGGGTTCTATAAGTGTAATTGAACTGTCTGCTTTTCATTTACTTGATATGTGTTTTTTATGTTTTGCTTTAAATGAGATATGAGACTTGTAATTCTTTGAAGAGAGAGTAAACAAAATAATGATTTTTAGTTTACAATTAGTTGAAGTTTTCAGCACCAAATTTCAAATAACACTGACTTTGTTAGGCTCTCTGAATTTTATAACTCTTTAAAAATGTTTTTACTTATTTACTTTTAGAGAGAGGGAAAGGGAGAGATTAAGAGAGGAAGAGAAATATCAGTACATGGTTGCCTCTCCCGCGCCCCCTACTGGGGACCTGGCCCACAACCCAGGCATGTGCTCTGACTGGAACTCGAACTGGCAACCCTTTGGTTCGCAGGCCTGTGCTCAATCCACTCAGCCACACCAGCCAGAGAGGCATGTTAAAAACAGAAGAAGACACAGGACCCTGAGGTTGAAGAAGGAGAAAGACAAATGTCATGGGCGTCCCATTTCTGTGGAGGGACAGGACGCATTAGGACTACAACACCTCAGATTGTACTTGCTCATGGAAATGTCTCTCTTTCCTTTTTTCTGGCTTCAATCCTCTCCATTCTGAAGGATTTGGTTTAAATAATTCCAAACCTCCTTGACTTCCCTTTCTCCTCCAAATAAGCTCAATCCTTCAACTGAGTACACTGAATGCAATCGAGTGCAGTACAAAATTGGCAGTGTTTCCCACCACAAAGACAATGCTGTGTTTTATTCAGTTACACAAGTTTTGACTTCTCCAGCATAAGCAGATCAGGTAAAAGAACTCATATCCGTTGAACTCGTTAGTTATCAGACACCGGAACAGTCACACATTGCATAATTCTCTTACAAGAGCCCTGTGAAATAAGTTAAGGACTTCCATTATATTTTATAACACCCTGTGTTTCCTTTATAATAATCTGCAAAAGCAGATTTAGTTGGGGATTATTTTAAATGTCTCTCTTTTGGCTAAGCTCCCAGAGAGCATGCTCTGTCTTTTGTTTACTCCCCAGTATTCGGCATAGGGCTAGTACCTAATAACCAATCAATAAATATCTATTGAATGAGTAGATCAATGAAAAAGTATTTTATGCCTAGTTTATAAGTGAGAAAACCCAGTTTCGGTAAAAGTAAATAACTCAAGTTCACTCAGCAAGTAGTAGCAGGATTGTGACCAGACCGACAGCTGTTGATCCCCGATCCAGTGGAATTTCAGCGAGAGTTTATGGCATTTAACAGTCATGGGACGAGGAATGGTCATAGAGTTTTTGAAACAGAAGAGGCTCAAGTCACATTCTTGTTATCTGTTTAAGTTACATTAAGAAAACATTAATTCATCACT
Source organism: Anoura caudifer (assembly GCA_004027475.1). NCBI lineage: Eukaryota > Metazoa > Chordata > Mammalia > Chiroptera > Phyllostomidae > Anoura > Anoura caudifer. Next base: position 650,812 of record PVKU01000061.1, on the reverse strand, counting down.
CATTTCTTCATTCAGAAATATTATTTATGCATACAACTGACTGCTTCTCTTATTCTGACTTGGTTCCCATCTGCCACTGTTGGCCTAGCAATTCAGCGTGATGTCCTAAACAACAGACATCTCTTTAGCTCTCCTGTGTCAGACACTGTGAATCACCCCTCCACATTGCTTCCCTTGAAGTTCCATGAAATATGATGTTGATTTTTCCCGATCGCCTATGTGTTTATTTGAAATTGTGTTTCCAAACCTCCTTTGAATGTAGGTGTGGTCCTGAAACCAATTTTGGGAAATAAGACGTAAGCAGAGATGTTGCATGGGACTTCTGCAATCTTTAAGGAAGGCAGAGAGAAGGATTTTCTTTCTCTCCTCATCTATCCTGCTGCAGATGTGGTCCTGAGTCCTAGCATCCTTCTGGATCATAAGGACAAATGCCACCTAGTGCAACCCTCGAAGTAGCCGAGTCTATACTGGCAACTATGCGGACCCTGGCTATCTCTGAACTTCTTTTACTAACAAGCAAAACAATAGCTGTCTTATTTAAGTCATTAATCTATTGTTTCTTTCTTTTCTTTTTTTTTTTTAACTCACAACTAAATGTAATCCTGATTGTTATCCTGAAGTAAAGTTAATTAAACATTAGGAAGTTTTCTGGCATCAGGAGACATCAAAAGAGAAATCACATATGCCAATAAAATAAGTTGTTCAATTGGGTAAGCAATTTTAAGGCAAGGATTGCTATAAATAAGTTACAATTTATAAAATAGAGTGCTGATAACAAATTTGATATATGGGAGATTTTCATTTCCATTTAAGACCATTTATCCCATCTTCCAGTGTAGTATGAATTACATATTATAAAAATGGTCTCATAACTAAATATGCAAAGAATAAAGAGAAATCAAATTAAAAAAATAAAAATATAGAAAATCCTATTAGATAATTCTAAAGCAATATGGAGTGAAATATTTTTTAAAAATGTGAGAGAACATAACATCCAAATTTGAAGAATAAGGCGTACGATTGTAAGTGCTCTTCTGCAAAAAATAAGTATGTTGCCCTGAAGAGATCAAAGGGAATAGTTGGATTGTGTTTATATTTTCCATTCTCATTGCCTCCAAATCAACGAGTACTCCTACCTGCTCTTACCTGAGTCTGCACTGGAAAAAATGACGCCATTGTCTGCAAGGCGGGCCTGCAACGCTGGCTCCTTGGAACAGGCCGAGGAGCTCAGGGCCAATGGCACCTGTGCCCTCTGCAGAGAGCAACTTACACCAAAGCTAAGCCTTAAATGGTGACATCCCAAGAAGGAGCCGTTTCTCCAGTTCTCCTGGGATTGGTTACTTGCATCCTCCTGGTTTCGGAAACTACTTGCCTGGTTGCTTTTCGCTGCCTGCCAGGTCCCTGTTCCTGCTGAGGTCTTTTATTCTGACCTCATCTCATCCAAGTGGGTATGTGATTCCCTCCCAGCCTCTATTCATATTTCATCTCCGCTTGGACAGTTCAGGAGTGTATGTGACATCTGACCTTGATCGTTTTCTTTGCCAAATTACTTCCTTAGAGTGATTGTTCTTAAAATGTTAGCTAAGTTGATTGAGAAGGTGTTGATCAAGGACCTACTGTGTGCCAGGTGTGGTACTAGGTGCTGGTTGTGATCTCCCAGGTCTGTTCAATCTAAGCAGCTCCGAGGGGATTCAGTCCTTCTTTTTTTTCTTTTCAAGATTTTATGCATTTATTTTTGGAGAGAGAAGAGGGAGGAAGAAAGGGAGAAACATCAATTAGCCTCTCGCATGCCTCCAACTGGAACCTGGCCTTCAACCCAGGCAGGTGCCCTCCTCGGGAATTGAACCAGTGGCCTTTTGATTCACAGGCCAGCACTCAATCCACTGAGCCACACCAGCCAGGGTTCAATCCTATCCTAAAAATTAATCAATGCTTCTAATTTTTTTTAGGAATTATTTTTAAATAATGTGATCAGAGTTGCCCTAGTGTCAGAGTTGGTGACCTCCTAGGGAATATCCTCACAGAAAAGAAAGAGAGCGTCCCTCTGATGACAGTACTCCGATGGGGGCCTGGGAGAAAGAGAACAATAGGTATCAGTAGAAGGAGCGAGTGCCTGAGATCGGCCAGCTTACTGATTTGGGCTCAGCGACTAGACAGGGAAGCAGGGCTTAACCCTAACATTTGCCCTGACCACCAGCTACCTTGATCTGGGTCTAAGAGTGTTTCTCAGTCAAGTAAGCAATGCTCTCATCTGAGAACCTCTGTTTCTCTTTCACTACAGGTTTTAAATATTCAAGGAAGGATAAAAGGATTGAACTTAACGTCTTCCCACTCAAGGGGAAAAAAAAAAGACATTTTCCCCACCTTTGTGTATCTAAAGCTGCTTATTTTCAAGACCTGAATTTGCTTTTTCATAGTAATTACTTGGTAATTAGTGAACACAACTGTAATGCACTGTGGGTATGATTTGTAAAGGCTTAAATGACAAACTCTAACTAGGATAATTTCAGTCCTGATGTGTTGTTAAATAACAATATATTCTAAATGAGTAAACTGGAAATAAGTAAGCCATTAGGGACTATTGGCCACCTGACAATTACACTTGATCTAACATGGACATCAAAACCAATTATGTGTACTAAACAGAAAGAGACAGGTCAACTCCTCAGAGAGATAAAATGAACTTACACAGATGGACAGAATGCAAATCACGATGGGTTTCTTCATGAAAGGGAAATCAAATGCAGTTTAAAGCCCTCCGAAAAAATCTGGATAGCTATTCCTAATGTACAAATTACTGAAAAAATATTATGCTGAAACAAGATGGATCACGATATTTCCAACAACCAGGAAAACCATTTCCTCTAGAGAATTTTGAAGTTTCCCAGGCAATGAGGTCAAGGAGAAAATCACTTTTATAGTATACTTGTATCAGTGTGCTGGAGCTGCCATATCAAAGTATGAGAGACGGGGACTGAATGGAAATGTGTTTCCTCACAGTTGTGGAGACGGGGAGTATAACGGGAAGGTTGTGTCCAGGGTGCTCTCTTCTGAGAACTTTCTCCTTGGCTTGTACATGACTCTCTTCTTCCGGTAACTTCATGTGAGTTTTTCTCAGTGCATACCTGATTGTAGGATGAACTCTGGCCTGCAGAATCCTCCCATCCACCACAGTTGAGAAATAAGTTGTCCAGGACACAATCTTGCTGTTCCAGTGGGAAAGGGGGTGGCAATTCCCTCTAGTGGGGAATGCCCTGAGCCCTTTTCCCAAGTGGCTTTTATTGGGAGTGGTATGTGTAGGTGTACATAGCATACATGCGTAGTTCATCAATCAATGTCAAAAAGGCTCTAGTCATACAGAAACACATGTTATCTACAGATGACAATGGAAGGAACACAGAGATGTGTCAGAGGTCAGGGTCTGTTAGTCATGCTGATGCCACAGAGTCTTTAAGACGTGTTTCATGAGACAAGGAGTTTATTCCTTATGCCTTGAGCTTAAACATCCCTTTTATATCACCAGGGCTAAACAAAACAAAGCAGAGCAAACTTCCAAGGATGCCATGTATTTATCAGTCCTGGTTCCCATGGGAACCCACGGTGTTAGAGTCAGGTCATGTCTGCCACCTGAGTTCCCCAGTTTTCCAGGGAGACTTACTAGCCTCTTTCAGAGCCTGCTCTCTCGGGGCTGCATTCTCGGAAACCACACAGAGTGGTCCCAACACCTGGTTTCTCTTCATCTTCTGCGGATATCAGTTATACTGGATTAAGACCCTACACGTATGACCTCATTTTATTTTAATTACCTCTCCAAAGACCCTTTCCAAATTCTGAGATAAAAATGACTGAGCAAGTAGAACAGCAAATCTGCATCAAACTTTGTGTTAAGCTTGAACATTTTTCCATGGAAACTGTGCAAGATGATTCAGAAGGCCTCGGCTATGGGCAACGTGTGATTGGCAGTTTCATCACAACTGTGCATCTGCTCATACATCACGTCTTGTGCAGAGATTTTTGAGAAACATCAAATCACCCAGGTGACTCAGCACTCATTCCGCCCAGATTTGGTGCCCTGCGACTTCTTGCTTTTCCTAAAACTAAAATCACCTTTGAAAGAGAAGAGATTTCAGACTGTCACTGATATTCAGGAAAATGCAATGGGGCAGCCGATGGTGACTGGGAGATTGTGTGAGATCCCAAGGTGCCTAGTTTGAAGGGGACTGAGGCATCATTGTCCTACACACAATGTTTCTTGTCTCTTGTATCTTCTTCAAGAAAATCTCTATTTTTCTTAGTACATGGCTGGATACATTCCAGACAGACCTTGTATTTGGGGTGACCGTAAGCCCTACTTTTTCTATGACAGTAGTACCATATTACCTGCTGACTCAGTAGAATTATAGTACAATAGTAAGCCCCCCTTCATTTCCAAAGGTTTCTATTCATAGGTTAAAATATATTGTCACACAACTTACATTGTTCAGAGTTCTGGCCTCAGCACCTCTTTGCCTCTCATTTCACACAGCACATCATTTCCTGAGCTAGCCATTCACAGACCATATACCCCTTGATCTTCTGGGTCATGTTACTGCTGTGTCTGACTAAATCACTGAGGATGGATGGGCTCCCACATTGTGTTTTGGCCCCATCCTAATTAAGCAGATCTTATAGTGTGATGTAAAAGGAGGAAGCATAATTTTTCCATCATCTAAGAGTCAGGGTATAGGAGCTTACAGTTTAAGTAGGAGAAAAATAATGAATTTAAATCTATGCAAGTGAAGTATGTGTGTGTGTGTAAAACATTTTTAATAATCACGTACTCTCAAAGGTCTTCAGGAATCATCTACTGGAATCCTGAATCCTCTCTTCTGGCTGAGGGATAAACTGAGGCTTAGAGACAGGAAGTGATTTGCCATAGAGTATAGCCTAAATTGATCCAGGAAAAGATTCGTAACCACCCATAAATTAGATATGTCCATTGCCTAAGTCAGGTATTTTACCACTGATTACAACATATTTTTAATGCAGTTATTTTGTATACCTTTGAAAAATTATAAAGTATATGTAAGCAAAAGAATTTAAAAAAAATTTAAGTCCAGCGACTTCCTAGAAATAATTGCAGACTTATTTCTTTCCCTTATGATTCCATGATTCCAGTTTGGGGCATATGAGGGGTGTGTGTGCATGTGTGTCTGTGAGTTTGCATGTCTGTATTTGTGCATGTAGGCATAAATGTACCCTTCTACCCATGTGTACACGCGAGTTGAAAGAACTTCATTTTATGATTCATATTAGCAATAACTTTAAGCTTAAAATATATATCATGAGTATATTTCCAGGACACAAAATATTTTTTCTCTAACATTGGTTTTAATGGTCACATATGATTTCATAATGTCATATGGCAACATTTATTCAACCACCATGATGTTACCATTGAAGATTTAATTGTTTTTTCTTTCTTTTGCTGTTTAAGCAATATTGCTAGAAAAACCCTTGTAATGGCATTTGTAAATTATTGCTTATATCTTTATTACTAGTCACTTGAATTAAAAAATTGCTAAGGCTGCACATTCTTAATCTTTTTAAAAATGTGTTACATATGGCCACTAAGTTGTGCCAACTTACATGCCTGCAGTGCTACGGAACATTTCGGTCTTTCTCCCACCCTTGACAACTGTCTTTTCAAGGTCTTTGACAACTTGATAGAGAAAAGTAGTGTATTACGGATTTAATTTGCATTCATTTTACTATGATTGCAATTGTACAGTTTGTACATGTTTACAGGTCTTTTTGGAATGCCTGTTTCCATTTTTTAAACTTTTCCTCCTTTGGGGTTGTTTATATTTTTCTTTACACTTAACAATAATATTTATGATAATATAATAATGTATATTTTGGAAAAAACAAAATTATATATTTTTAAATTGTTGTTCAATTACAGTTCCACTTTTTCCAGTTGCTCTCCTCTGCCCTGCCTCCCCCTGCTCCCACAGTCAGTCCCCGCCCTGTTGTCCATGCCCATGGGTCCTTCATACACGTCCCTTGACTTGCCCCTTCCCCTTCTTTCCCCCGTTACCTCCCTCCCTCCTCCCCTCTGGTCACTGTCAGTTTGTTCTTTATTTCCGTGTCTCTGGTTCCATTTTCCTCATTTGTTTGTTTTGTTGATTAGGTTCCACTTGTAGGTGAGATCATATGGTATTTATCTTTCACTGCCTGGCTTATTTCACTCAGCATAATGCTCTCCAGTTCCATCCATGCTGTCACGAAGGGTAGGAATTCATTTTTTCTTTCTGCTTCATAGTATTCCATTGCGTAAATGAACCATAGTTTTTTGATCCACTCATCTACTGATGGGCACTTAGGCTGTTTCCAGCACATGGCTATTGCAGATAACACTGCTATGAACATTGGGGTGCGCAGGCTCTTTTGAATCGGTGTTTCAGGGTTCTTAGGGTACAGTCCCAGCAGTGGAATCACTAGATCACAAAGCAGGTCCATTGTGTGATCTAGGAAATTCCACACTGTTTTCCGCAGCGGCTGCTCCAGTCTGCATTCCCACCAACAGGGCACTAGGGTTTTTTCCTCTCTACAACCTCGCTGATACTTGTTTGCATTAATATAATACCATCTTGGGTTGAGAATATGTTGAGATTCTTTTACATGGAAAATAATATTTTTCCATTTCATTTCAACTATCTGCTTGTCTTCATTTGAAGAAAAGTGTTTCTTCATTTGAGAAAGTGTTGTTATATCATCTATTACTTTACGTTGTTCACTCCATCCTGAATATTATAGAAATACTCATTCGACACTAGTAAATGCATTGTTATTGGTTGATTCATTTGTTTGTACATTTATATATTATTTCATTTAGAAATGTACTTGTGAGTAAGGTATGAGGTAAGGATATTGTTATTTTCTAAACATTAACTATTTATGTCAATAATAATCATTGAAAAATTGACTTTTTCTCTTTTTTGAAATGATCCTTTGCCACATTACTTCAATAGCTGAAACACTACAATGTATTTTAATGCATTCTACAACAATTTCAGTGCCCTACACAGACTTTTTTAAAAATAATTTTTTATATTGTTTCATGCTCATTCTTCCTGATGAATTTTTTAATCACTTCATTATGTTCCAATACTAAATCAAGCAGTTTTTAATGAATTTTTTAATAGAAAATATTAAGTTTAGGAGAGGCAAAATTGTTTCTAGGTTTAATCTTTATGCAGGAACATGTATAGCTCACCATTTGGAAAATATTTGTGTGTGTGTGTGCGCGCACGCGTGTGTAATTCCTTGGCAAGCTAGTGAAGGACTTACTGCTGTTAAGTAACTAATGCCCCAAAATATCATGCAGTGACTTTGTTTATTTTTGTTATCTTACATCGAATAGGTCACCAATCATAACTATTAACGTTGCAGTTTGGGCTTCAATTGTTTATTGGATTTTTTTCTCCTAGAAAATGTATGTAGTTGTAGAGTAATAATTGAATAGAAACACCCTCATCCTCTTATGAACTTTGATGTATGTGAGTGCTTCTATTGTGATATTGCTGTTGATATCAGTTATGTGTTTTTTATCATGTTTATACCCTTCCGTTCTTATTTTACTAAGGTAATTTCTAAACTTCAGAAATTAACTTTTACCTAAGTTAAATGTCTTTTAGCCTTCTTCAAGATAATGTTATAGTTCTTACTCAACCAGAGTAAGAAAATATATAGGTTCTTAAGTAATTTTTACCATTCTTCTTGCTTGGAATAAATTTTACACATTTGTGGGTTATATTCTGTAAAATTTTATTTATGAAATTATCATTTATGTACTTTGTATTAATACATTGTATCAGTTCATAAACACAGATACACACATCATCAGGCTTTGGTAACTTCTAAAACTGATTGAGATATTTTCCCCAAACCTAGGTGTTTTATTTATCATTTGAAATTATATGTTTTTTGAAAGCTTGGTAGCACATGCTTATAATATCAATCAAATTAGTATCTATTTGATTGGGGTTTCTTTTACATATTTTTCTATATCGGTCAGAGTAGGATAATGTACTCAAATGGCTTAATGGATTATACATTGAGTCATCACTCAAGTCACTATCTAATGCAGCGTGTTGGGGTTGGGACACCCTGGTCCACTCTGTCATTTGGAGTCCTGTGTCCCTTCCATTCTGTTTTGCCATCCTATGGGTCCTCAGAGTCTGCCACGTTAAGCCACCTCATGGGGAGACAGAGAACTCATGTGGGAGGTTATTATGGATCCTCCCATAAGGGGTTCATGCCCTTTCTGCTCCTGTCTGTCTATGTGATCGGGAAATAGAGGAGAACATACGTGTTAATAAGCAGTGATTTTCTATCAAATATTCAAACTAATTTTAGTCATCTATGTTTTAGGAAATAATGCAAATCTTTAAAATATTTAGAGGTATCAGCTGATAGCTGTATGCATTTTTTTAAAAAAGATTTTATCCACTTATTTTTAGAGAGAAGGGAGAGGAAGGAGAGAGGGACAGTAACATCAATGTGTGGTTGCCTCTCACGTGCCCTTCAAGCTCAATCCACTGGGCCACACCAGCCAGGGCAATTGCATGCATTTTTTTTAAAAAAAATATTTCTTGTCTATAGTTAAATCCTTTTACTCTCTTCAGTATTCTTCCCTTCCATGTTTCCTTCTGACTCCATGGTTCCTTATTCAAGTCCTCTCTTCCTGATGTCTCCTCCCTTTTTCCTTTTCCCAGAACTTACTAAGTGTGCATGTCCATGACTTCAGAAAACAACAAAGCTGGTTTTGTCATTCGTGCCTACACAGTGTGCATCACTGGGCCCCGCTCCATTTGGATATTTACAGAATTGCACTTAAATTGAGTCAACCATTTCTTGGGTTGCTCTAACAGCTTCACCATTATTTGCTCTTCCTCCACTAATATCCTCAGTATCCTGCACACACTGCCAAATTCACATTCCTGCAACACGATTCTCATCACCTCTATCCTCCCGCACGCAAACATTCAAAAGTTGCCCATTGCCTCTCCAATTCAGTAGGTGTGGTCATTCTTCTCACCTGTGCAAAGGCTCTCTCTCTAATCCGAGGTAATAAGCTAAACATCTCATTGCTCATGTATACTTGCTTTGTGTTTTAACCAACCCTAGACCTCATTTTAATACTCCACTTGCATTTGTGTTATTCTTAGAGTTTACAGTTGGCCTCCATCTTCTTCTAGGAAATTGTTTAGGTGGTCTCTTAACCTGGAATGTTACTGTGTTTCTCATTCTGCCTCTTACTGGTTAATTCATCCCTTAAGGACTTAACTGTTTTCTCCCTGAAACCCACAACTGAATAGACTCCTCCTCCTCTTTTTCTCATAATGATCTGTGGCACAGTACAACAGATTCTAATCAGAGAAAAAAAATACACTAATATCCTCTGTGCCCTGATCATTCAAGCAGTAGGCATACATTTTGGCAGCTTTCTCTGCTATTTATCTGCCTCTTCCATGTTTACAATAAGCCAACAGATCAAACCAGGGCATCTGTTTGGAGAATTGCAGTGATGGACAACGCTGATGCAGAGATGGTTTTGCTAGACCTAAGAACACAGCTGAGCCCACAAGAGAGGTATTAAAAATAAAAGCCCAGGCTCTCATAATTCTTTCTGGACCTTCTGACTCTTAATTCAAAATGAAAAAGGAGAGAGTTTAAACCAACTTTGTGATAAAGAGTATCTATTTAACCCAGAAAAAAATTTATAGTGAGAAAGTCAGCATGGCCATATTCCTCCTTACTTAATTAAACAGTAATGTCCATTTCTAATGAAAAAGGTTTATATTTTATTTATACTTGATATTTCACAAGATCTGACATAATTTCCATTTTAGATATGGAAAACTCACAATGTACAGATTACAGCTTAATGCCTGGGGTAAGAAGGAGAGGGATTCACCTTTTTACAATTCAATCAAATGCAGAATTGGAGCAGTTAATAATCGTAGAATATGAATAATCAGATAAGACATTTTCTAGTGAAAACTCATAAATTTTATTTTGGGAGTACATTACAATTCAGTTAAATTTTGAAATCATAGCATATCTTGAGCCACTGTTGAATAGTTGCTGTATCTATAGAAATCTATTTTAGAGATATGCAAGTACAAATTATGGAATGTCAGCATGCAATTTGATTTTATGTGCTTTTCTACTAATATAAATAATGAAGCATGCTGAGAGCATTCAGATACATTCAGCTGAGTATAATTAAAATACTGAGGTGTAACATGTTAAAAAAAGAAAGAAACAAATTAAGTACTAAAATGAAGTAGGTAGAAATAGCAGCACTTCAAAGCAATAACTATGTTGTGATTACAGTATTGTGAATAGGCAAAATCTAATATTTTGGTTTAAATGAAATCAGTGATAGCTGGAAAAGTTAATATAGGCAGTGCCTTTATATTTTCTGTGAATAATGGTGAGGCTTCATTTCAGGAACACACATATTTTTTTTTTTTTACCAGCTTTGAAAATAAGTCTCCATGGTATTCTGAACTAGCATTCTTGTCCAAATGGAACAAACTCTCTGATGGAATTGGCCACTGGGGCCTACAACAAATAATTAAAATGGGATTTGGAAATCAGTTTTTTTTTGTGTTCAACTCTCCCATTGGGTTAGCTGAATGAGGGCAAATCAGCTTTTTAGACCATGTACAAACACAATTGAACTTCCCACTGATCACCAATAATTACACAGTGGTTGTGACTGCCCATTCCAGACTGAAGGCCAACTTTCTTTTTGGTTTTGTTGCTGAGGCCCATCAAGGGACCAACTATTTATTTGTGCTTATTGGGGCCAACATAGAGAGTAAGAGGTACTTACATTGTGATAGCAAGAAGTGTTTCACTAACTTGGCTCAATTCTATTTACGTGGATTACTCACCTTAGTCCTACTACGTTATAGTGCGTCCCTAGGTTCCTGTGTAATCTCCACTGGGGTCACCAACCTCCAGCTGCACCCTGATGTCCTAATAATCATGAGAATTGATGTGTAAAAAATGGATAAAAAGATGATCTCATCTTACACCTACCAACAAAATAATAAATGTTTATAGTCTAGAGGGGAAAGGATTTGAGTCAGTGGCTCAGTCCTCCCCAAAAGAGTGAATCTATTTTCTACTAACTCTAAATTTGAGGGTTCAACTCTACAGTGGGAGCGAAATCTTAGTAATGTAAATACAGGATCCTCTACATCATTTGACCTTGCTGGGTGCGCTTACTCCTGATCTAAAGTCTCCCTCTTCATTGAGCAATCAATCCTTAGTTTTCCTGAATCATATCCTAAAGTAACTTTCTGGGAAAGGGAAATGGGAAGTATACTTCCTTAGTCCTTACATATATTCTTTATTGGAGAAAAACAATGCATTCTCCACTTTATCTAAAAGCATTGATTAAACTTGTTTATGGACTGATGCTTAACTCTTCCTTGTACTAAACTTCCTTGACCATATTCATCTTTCTTCCTAGGACTTCCATTCCAAATGATTTGTGTATAAAAACAAAGAATGACACAAAACATAATTTAGCAAAATGCCACCTGTAGAGGTGGACAGCATGAATCTGGCAGTTATAAACTGAGCGACCTTTTGTGAGGTCCTTAATCTCTCTGAGGCTTAGTTTTCTCACACAGAAACAGTGGTAGGTAAAATACATCATCTGTATGTCACAGCTACACAAAATGCGTGTCAGATACCTAGAACAATGCCTGTCGCAGGGTAAGCAGTCGATAAGTGACAGTTTATGTTTTGTTATTATGATTTGGAATTCATAAGTGGGGCATTAAACTTCTCTTAATACCGTAAAAATTTTACTACTCTCCTCTCTTATATAGCTTCCCTTGGTAATTGAAAGCTATGTCTGATTTTCAAATAAATCCTTGAATGTCTACTTAAATTTAAAATGAATCCTTCCCTCATTAGAAGTTTGAAAAGCACTGAATACTGAGAAGTTTTGAGTTAATCATGTTTAACTTTGTTTACCCAGTGCCTCCCAAACTTACTGACAAAGGAACACTGTTTTGTATCTAACAGTATCTATTAACAAACTGCATATTGGATGTTAAACATGATGACATTCCACACATAGGGAATCACTAGAGTTCACATATAATAGAAGCCTAATAATGAATGGATGAATCTGCGCATGAAAGAAGCATGCTTTTCTCACCTTCATTCAAGGTTGCAGATGCAGAATGTCTTCTACACTTAAACCGCCCAAATCTTACCTAGTCTCCTGCTCAGATTAATTGCCATATATTTGCCCTCAGAGGAAGGAATTACCCTTCCTCTGAATTTCAGAATATACTGCTGGTGTCCTACATCGGGTTATATTCTGTCTTGTTTTGTTCTGCAATTGTTTGCCTATGAGTCATGATAATGGTAGATCCTTGGGATACAGGCACACATTTGTCATTGATTTCATCCCATGCTAATGAAACCTGGCACAGAACTGGGAAAAATACACCACAGTGGATTTGCACCTTTATATCTTTTTCTTCTATAAGCCCTGTAATTTCTTCTCTGCACCTGGGGATGTATTGCCCAAAGTGGTGCTTAAAGACCCCCACATCAGCAGAAGAACAAAACCGCGAGTGAAATTACCCAGTTTCTGCAGCGCTCATAAACATCCTGAATGTAGGTCACACTCATTGCCTGATGTGCTGTGCATGTCATGTTCCAACAAAGCAGCTGCCACAAGTAGCCAAACTACCGGAAAGCATCACAGCCCCCAAAAGAGCAGCCATTTGGAAACACATTTTCATTGACAATTTGGGGAAGTCGGGCATTCTCTTAAGAAAAAGCCATAATTCTGTAAGAAATGAGCAATTTATGCACATTATAATCAAATTTATTTTTATATCCAGCTACTCCTACATGTGGCATAATTCAGTCTGGGAAATCATGCTAATTAGTTAGAAACCCATTACATTGTAAGTCTTGTAGCAGATGCAAATTTTGTTTCAAGTGTTCTCACCTCTATAACGCGTGTGCTTTTATTAGAATGCGTTCCCAACGTGGGCAGTTTGTCAGTGAACCAGGCTCGAAAGTGCATTTGAGGGGAAAACACTCTCACAAAACCATTGATAGCATTTTGCTCATGCATTCTTTATGTATTGTGCTTTAAACTATGAGGCAATTCCACTTGTCAGATTGGTCAGAGTGGTGAACTTTCTAAGTCAAAATAGTAATGAGAATAACATTTCCGAGTTCTAATGGCCAATGAGATACGCATCTTGCTGGATTGGACATCTGAGCATGCCTTTGGCAGGTAGCGGGCAAGAGTTCTAAGCCCCAGACTCGAGTAGAAAGACTGAGCTCCCGAGGCAACGACGCCACTTGTGGGTCACCCTGGCCAAGTGACTGACCTTTCAGATGCGGGGCTTCTTCTACTGTAACTAGAAATAATAGAGCCCATTGTGTCTTCCTCACAGAGCTGTTGTGAATTTAAGCTAAGATTAATATTTCATTTTCAATTAAATGTTTAAAAAAACTTGATTCTAATCATGTACTCTTTATTCAGGACTTCATAAACTATATATCATAAATATACATGTATTTTAGGATAAGTGATATATTCCAAGGTCTAACTGAGGAAGCCTACTGATCAAGCAGCTCGCTGATGGAAGATTTGCGATGAGTTAAGGCTTTGGGGTCCAGGAGCTAATAGGCTAGAAGGGTAAACTGGGGTGAATTCACATTTTAGCTCCATATTTAAAAAAAAGAAAAAGAAAAAGAAATAAACAGTATATTTTTCTCTCCTCACCTCCCTAAACACCACCAATGCTTCAACCACCCAGATCTCTGGCAGTTCCCCCACCTCCTACATGCTCAGCCCCGGTGCCTACCGCCATCTTGCAGAAGTCAAAAGCCAGAAGCCTATATTCAGCTGCCTTTCTTCCTGTCTGGCGTCTGCCAGAAAATCCCATTTGTTCATATCCTAATCACTTTAAAACCCATTCCCCTCCTGCGCCCTCTGTGATACCCGTTCTCAGGCCATAACCGGATTTTCTCAAGAAGACGTTAGTCACCTTTGAACTGGGCACTGTGCTTCCTGGGCCTTTCCACGTACAGCCACTCCCTTCCAGGCCATCCTGGGCCTTCTAGAATTCCATTTCATTTTACATGGTTGTTTGTTAAGTTTGAAATATTTGCATGGCCCCAAGGAGCCTCCAGACAAAGTATCATCATTAATGGTTCCTATTTGTTTATCTGGCTCTTTCTTTTTCTGCCGCAGGCTGTAGGCGGTGGGCTGCGTGAGTGGCTTTACTTTACGGAGATCCCAACGGGAGTTCCCAACAGGCTCGCCTCTCTCTCACATTAAAGCTTTTGTGTGACTTAATTCTGACTGCAATGATTTCAACCCTCCCTTACCAGGTCAACTTTTTTGCCCCTCAGTTTTCAGATAAAATGTCTATTATTCTGAGTAACAGGTTTTGTATTTGTTTGTTTGTTTGTTTGTTTTTTTCTCACCAGGACTTGGTTAACCTGTGCCTTTGATTAGCCTCCATGTGGCTCTCCTTCCTAGTCCCCTGTCACATGCACTTCCCTGTATAGTGGTCTAGGTCTTGAAGGGGACTGAGAGGACTTTAAGGAAGAGTATGCCTTTCTTACCATTCTTTCCCCAGAGTTTGGCATGCATAGTTATTTATCTCCTTAAATAACATTTATTTTCTTGACTGAAATCAATGAATAAAGAAACATACCTTAGGGAAGGAGGGAGTGAAGCCCTTTCTTTCACGTAGTTCACAAGTGGGGACTTGCAGGAAAGAGCTCCCCAGCTCCACCTGTTGCACTAATGATGCTCCTTCCCTGGAGCAGCTTTTGGTAGGACAAGGGGCCAGGAGCATGAGGCTGCCCACCTCGGCGGCAGGCCACATCAAAGGGAGAAGAGGGCTCAGGAAGCGGATCTGGGGAACAGCACGGTGCTCGTGATCTGGCTGTGTTTTCTCTGGTCTTGGACTATGGAGTCTACCTACTTAGCCAGCACTCACTTACCTTGTCTATGGAACAATCAGGTGTGTACGCTGTGTCCAGTTCTGAGCCAGGTGCAGAGAGGGGCATGAGAAAACATGCCTAAGGTGCATGCCCTCTGCCCAGTGGGGCTTGCAGTGCGTCCCGGGGCACAGCACTCTAAGGAATCAGACAGCATGGAGAGACTAAACAATGACATATCTATTTTCCTATTCACTTATTTAACATGTATTTATTGTGACTCTTCTGAGTGAGAAGTACTCCGCTGGGACCTAATGTGGAAAGTAAACACAAATACAAATGAAACACGGTCTCTTTTAAATGAGCGTTCGGTTTAAAAGGGAGGTAACGAGGAGAATAAATTCCAAAGGCAGGGATCTGGATGACGTGATGGTTAGAGAAGGGAGCCAGGAATGAGAGAAAGGTTTAACTTACATGGGTAACAAGCTTGAACATCCTGCCCCTTTCTTACTGACCACTTGGACTGTAGGATTTCTGGGGTGGGATGGGGAAATGTGGCCACTACCTTCCAGATAAACTAATACCATCTATTTTTCCCCTAAAATAATATCATGGGTGTTTTATAATTCTTTTTTAAAATTTCTTCTTTTGATAGTTGCTGAGTAGGGAGGTTTTTCTTATTTTTATTTTTTTGGTTTGTTTCTTTCTTTTTTTTTTTTTTTTTTACTGATGCATCCATTCCTTCAAGTGTTAGACAAGACTCTCATTTGTCTACCATGTTTACAGCATAGAAAGATCAAGGATTTTGGAACGTGTATTTGAAATCGTGCTTTGCCATTTAACTGTGAAAATGTGGACAAGTAATTTAAAATCTCAGAGCCTTAGATGATTACTCCCAAAATGTGTATATATATATATATATACACATACAGAGAGAGACACACCCCTATTTTTAGGGCTTGTGAGGATTAAATGAGCTATTGCATTGTTTAAAATATAATAAAGTTCTTGGTGCATAATTTGAGGTCTGAAAATTGTAGGTATTATATCTGAATCTTACCATCCAAGGCATTCTAATCTACTTGGGACAGCAAGATGATTACTTAAAATCACAGGGGTTGAATGACAGGGCTGGAGAGTATCAGGACTTGCTATCAAGAGTGATGATTACAGATGATCAGTGCAAAACTAGCAGGAAGGAATTGGCCTCTGTCAAGAAAATGGCAAAAGGAAAGATTGAAATGTCTTCCCATCCATTTAGGAATATTCTAACGTCTTAGAAGGGGGCTTTTTATCATGGATTTTTTTTCTTTCCCACTTCATTTAGATTTTAGGTTAATTCAAATTTCTTCAGACAAAGTTCATAAGCATTTCCCACCCTGTTGTAAGCCACTTCTTGGCCTAGTTCAGAGGACCTGAGGCATTGAAAATGTCAGCCTTTTAATAACAGACATACCCCTACAGAAAGACGCCAACAGATTCTAGACAAAGGTGTTCTCATATCTGAGAATAGCACTGTGGCTGCTTTAAAGCTTAACACATACATAAAACATTACAATCCATCTCTATCTCTCTTTTTCCTTGTCCTCCTCCTTCTGTCTCTCTCCTTTTCCTCTCTCCCATCCTTTCTCCCTATTTTTTAGCTAAAGTGTATTTTTCTTAAAGTCTATGCAAATTCCAAAAGCTGAAACATGGACATCAGATTTACATTTCATACTGCTTGTGCACACCTTAAACATGTTAGCTCACGAAGCAAGTCCATTAGTAGGAGTCATTTGCATATCAGAACTATCTTTATATTTGCAAAGGAGAATCAGTCTATCAGGTTTCCTTTAATAGGAAGTTTCCCTGGCACACTGAAAATGTGAGTTCCTTTTCAGTGTTTCCATGTGTCTTTTTAGGAAGACATCTGTTGTGAGAAATAAATCACACCTGCGCGTTCAATTTCAAATGTCAATGTGGAAAACACTTACAAATGTGTTCTAGGCCCCTGTGTTTCAATCTTTCATCCATGTTATCAGAGAGATTTTTAATAAAATGCCTTATATTCAATATCATGTCACAAGTCACTTTCCTATGGGTTTAGCAGGCAGGACACTTGCCTAGTTTTCAGTTTAGGAGTAAATAATTCAATGTGACTTGTACTCACCACAATTGTACATTATCATAAAACTATTATTCAAATACCCCTGACAAAGGTTCCTAATCTCCAACAAATGGCATACACATAACTGCCACTTTTGACATCGTAAGGAATTAATCAAGTTTTAGTAGGTGTCTAAAGAAGCATAGGAAAAATGGCTTTTTAAAGTTTCTTTTTTTAGCCAGTGAAGTAAATTGCTGACTCCTCACTTTTAATTTCTAAGAAAATTTGTGAACTGAACATTAAGTACGTGCCTCATACAGGCTTATCTTAGAATATGAAATGCTTGCAAAAAGAAGAAAGTAATTACTTCATGCAGATAACTCCATTGGATTATCCTAGGTGGTTGATCTGGAGTTATACTAAGATAGAAGAATTGGGCTCTGTTAGGGAAATTATAAAATGAATTTAAGCAGGAATAATAAGAAAGGCTATTTTGGAGTAGAAAATAATGAGTTTGATCTGAATATAAAATTTGGGATGTTAGAACTTGAATCCTTGAGGCATGATCAAGTCAATTAAATTTTGCCTATGATGGAGTAATCTTGAGTAAAAATGATGAAGAAAATCAGATTTCACTTTTGCAACAGACAGCTAGCAGGGGTGAATCCCCATGACAACTGCTTAGTTTTCCTTGACCCTGAGTCTTTCACAAGTGATGATTCTGGGTACCTGGAACACTCTCTCCTTTTCACTTTCCTGCCTCTGTCTCTCCTTTTAGTTCTCTGGTTAAGTGACTAGGGACACATTTCTGGCCCTTCCACCTCCGACAGTGATTGGATTCAAGTTCACATCCTGGGCCCCAGAGCATCTCATGTGTCTCTTCCTCAGCACTTTGTTCAGTCAGAATCATCTAAGCACGTGCTTGTAAGTAACGCCATTGTTTCAGACATCTGTTTTCACTGCTTTACGAATGTCAGCCTAAACTCAGTACCTGGCACTGTGCTGGGTGCCTCAGAGGGATCTGTGAAATTTTGTTCTCTGTCCAATGGAGAAAATTCAAAGTATGAAACACGAACACACTTATTGAAAAAGGGTGTATTTCAAGCTCAAAGATCTCTTGGCTTCTGACCAATCTCATTGGGAATTGTTGGCCATCACAGCCACTGAGCCATCAGAGAGAAAGGATATTCACACGGCAATAAGACTGTAGCTACAGGGTCTAGGCTTTGTGACTAAAAAGTAAGACTGTGTAGATTCACATTAAAACTGCATTCCATCCATCGCTGAGTTGGTTAAGTTAGGGGGACTTTTCCCAGCCCCTCTGATTGGAGGCAGGGAGCACGCCATCTCCGCGTCTCCCTTAGTGGGGCCACATGCCGGGGCCATGGTGCCTGGAGCGGACACTTGAGTACTTGCTGTGGTGGGACAGACTGTCCTTTCTTGGCCTTTGTCTTGTCTTTTGCTGTTCATGAGGCTGCATTTAAAGAGATACCGAGAGATAATGTTCCCTAAATAGCAGCATAATTGGGGGCTCACATTCTGCTAATGGCATTACCCAAATTTACTCTTTAAAAAATCAGCAGTCCATATAATGGAATCAATTGCCTTGATTACTAGAATGTTTCTTTTGCTATACTTTAGTAAATATTTAGTAAATCTAAAGAACCACTGGTTTTTTTTTGATGTATGCTTGTTTTAAATCTGCTTTGAAAGAGTGATTATTTTTCTTAAGCTAATTTTTATTTCTTTATTAATCAATTTGAGCTTTTCCTCCTTTAGACTTCCTTGAGCTAAGATGCCAGACTCAGACTCTGTGTTTGACTGTGTTTTAGAAAGAAAAACAAAATGCGTAAATGATTCCAGAATATAAGGTATCCACCCCAAGGAACTTATTTACAAAAACCAACATGAAAAGCTCCTAAGATCATAGAAATTAATTTTAAAAGGGGTACAAAAACAGCATGAATATTATAGTACAATAACATTTACATATATGTTATTATATTCACTACTTTAGAAGATACGCTATTAGCTTTAGATCACTACTTTATATATCATATAAATTTTTGTATTTTAAAAATGATAAAGATACACTACCTTATATATCATATAATATTTATATTTTAAAATATTACAAATATGTAGAAAACCACAGAGAACATCATAATGAATATCAATTTGTATATCACTAGCATACAAATAATATTTAATAATAATTGCCTCATATTAGTTTTGAGGTTAGATCAGAGCACATTCACATTTTTCAAGGAAATATGTGTATTTAAATAAATATATAAGACAGACGTGAAAGACAATCAGTACCGAGTCTGTCAGAAATGAGGCCTGCTTCAGTGTGGTTGGTAGGGTGATAATGTGGGTGTAATCATTTATAGTTTTAATTCGAAGATTTCACCTAAAATGTCATATGGTGTGCTTGAGTGTGATAGTGTAATGTTGCAGAATTACATGCTTTAGATTTTGTAATAAAAGATTTTGTAATAAAAAAAGGTGTTATTTGTGCCAGATGCTGTATAATCAATATACAAAAGCGAGTCTTAAGGGCTTGCAGAGTATAATGGATTAAGTGTTAGGACATGAAAGGAAAAAATAAAATAAAAAACAGCGCTAGTGTGGTTCAGTTAGTTGGGTGTCTTCCCATGAAGCAAAAGGTCACCTGTTTGATTTGCAGTCAGGGCACATGCCTGGGTTAGGGGTTCGATTCCCAGCTGGGGTACACATGAGAGGCAAGCTATTGATGTTTCCATTTCACATCGATCTATGTATGTCTCCTTTTTCTCCCTCCTGTCTCCTCTCTCTAGAAGTAAATACATGCAAATAACATGTTTTTTAAAATCACAAAAAAGCAGTGGTCTTACTTGGACTGGTAATTATAGTGCGCCATTGACTAACGAAACTTAATAGCCCCATCCTTTGTGTTCGAGGCACAGGAAAATGAATGAAAGAGCCTAGAATGTACCTCCTTCCCACCAACTTAGCATTCCGATTAAATTCTTGCCACTCTCTCTGAGGTTGTCCCTAAAGTGTTATCTTATCAGTCCAGTAGGAAGCAACATTCCTGACCTACATTTTTTCCATCCCTGATTTCATCTCCTTGGCCTTTCTCCTGCATCTGAAGCACCAACACAGACACTTTTACCTTTCTTATCATTTCTCTTTTCCTCTTTGCTATATAAATGCTGACCTGGTTTCTGAAAATCAGGATTATATTGCTTCTCACTATTTCAAAAAGCTTATCATTTACTCCTGATAGAAATGTGAGTGTCCTCTAGTGCCCTGTGTCCCCCTGGACCCTCTACACACACACTCACCTAGTCTTCTAAATAATCAGAGACCATCCCTTTGGCAAGGTCAGATCTGCAGGAACACAGTGGAAGAAGACATTTCTGGTGCTAAGACGTAAGCTTCGGAAAGGGAAGAAGGAAGCTTGGGTTCACTGTGGAAGGAGACCTGGGTGTTTGCCAAGACATTTCTACACAGATTGGGGAAGGCATGCCCGTGAGTTTTCCAGAAATGAAATTAATGAGTTAAAGGAAATTAATACTTTCAATGCTTTTTTAAAATAGATATTGACAGATGTCTTTTCGCTAGGGTTTTTAAGCAGTTTACGCTCACATTTATGTTGTTATAAATGTGCTTTGTTCACCTCCCACCAACTGGCATTCTTACGTGTATATTAAATCTAAATCTTTGCTAATTTGTTGGAATTAATAAATACACATTGTTATACTATTTACTTATGCCTTTGGTTTCTTAAGAAGGTAAACTTTTTTTCCCCCTTTCAATGTGTTTATTAAAATGCTCCCTTTCTATTTTGGGGAATTAGCCTTTCCTATCCATTGCTTTCCTATTTCCTGGAGCATTTATATCCTTGTTATTCCCTTTTCAGAATTTAGCTCTTTATTGCATCTGGAGTGTGTTTTGGGATATTGTCTATAATATAATTATTATAGGGTACACTCTATAATTTTAAAAATAAAGTTTTTATTACCCTAGCTTTATTTATTGTTCTTATCCTCTCTACTGATTGGGGATGACTCACTTTTTGCAGAATAGCTAATTTTCTATATCTTTCTAATAGCTTATTACCTGCATATAACAATATCTCTGTGCTGACAGGCAGCACATTTCATTTTTGATGGTCTGTTTAAAGCTAATATTGAAAAGTATAATCATATCTGAAAATATTTTAAAATCTGGGCTTTAATTTTCAAAACTGTGTTCTATTTCTGTCTTATGTTTTTCATGCACAGTAAATAATTGAAAAAATATTCTGCTTATTGATTTAAAAACTTGGCAGAAAACTTTAACATATTTCACAAGAAAGTGAAGTAAAATATATAAGTTATGACCACCCTTGTAGTGTGTTGAGGCAAAGAGTATATTAATCAAATTCAAATGTAAATATCTGAAATTTTAGTGTTGACTAACAGAATTGGGTTCTCTGGATTTGGATACTTCATACTTACGTTCGTTCATTCACCAGTCTAATGAGTGTGACTCCCCAGGATTTTCAGTAGTTACAAAATATGGAGTAGGTGAGAGCACATGGTATTTGTCTTTCACTGCCTGGCTTATTTCGCTTAGCATAATGCTCTCCAGTTCCATCCATGCTGTTACAAAGGGTAGGATCTCCTTCTTTCTGCTGCCTAGAATTCCATTGTGTAAATGTACCATAGTTTTTCGATCCACTCATTTACTGATGGGCACCTAGGTTGCTTCCAACACTTGGCTATTGTAAATTGTGCTGCTATGAACATTGGGGTACATAGGTTCTTTTGGATTGGTGTTTCAGGGTTCTTAGGATATAATCCTAGCAGTGGAATTGCTGGGTCAAAAGGCAGATCCATTTTTAGTTTTTTTAGAAAATTCCATACTGCTTTCCATAGTGGTTGTACCAGTCTGCAATCCCACCAACAGTGCACTAGGGTCCCCTTTTCTCCACAACCTCTCTTCATCTTTAATAGGAACCTAATCAACAAAACAAACAAGCAAGCAAAATATAACCAAAGACACTGAAATTGAGAACAGGCTGACAGTCACCAGAGGGTAGAGGGGAGGGAATTTCAGGGGAAAAGGGGAAGGGTTTACAGGAACAAGTATAAAGGACACATGGACAAAAACGTGGGGAGAGGGGTGGAAACAGGAGGAAGGTGGGGAGGGCTGGGGGGGTAGGCTGGGATGGGGGTAAAAGGCAGAAAACTGTACTTGAACAACAATTAAAATTAAAAAATGTTAAAAAAGCTGTTATATTAAAAGTCAGAAAAAATATGGAATAGTTAGTATACTCTTATGTTCCCCATATTTTAGTTATTTTTTGTTTGTTTGTTTACTAATTGGTATACCATTAATTAGATGCCTGAAAGGAAATAGAGACAGACTTAATGTAATGAAAAGTTCAAATAAATATACATAGATGGAATGAACTACTTTGGAAAGCAAGGTGAGCATTGCAAAACACGTGAAGAGATGGCCAGAGAGCACTGGTCCAAAAATCATGTGAATAGCAATCTACCACGAGCAGCATAGAAAGGGGTAATCGAACAAGACTAGAAATGTGCAAATGCCATGTTCATATTCAGTAAGAGAAGGAGGAACAAAAAATTGACAACACGGGCTTTATACTAACTATTGGCATTATTGAACAATATAAACCCCTAGTCCCTGAGCCCCTAAAGAACAACAACAACAAAAATACCTCTAGGAGCCAAAATGGGCTCTCTAAGCAGTAGCCATGTCCTAACAAGATTTTTTTTTTAACTTACCAGTTCTAAGGCTGGCAATGCAAGCATTGCAATAAACATAACTACTCAAGTATTTTGACATTCTTATGGATAAAGAGAGATCCATAGGATCCATATACATAGATACCAGTATAGTAAAGAGAAGGATCAGCTGGTAGACTGTCTGTTTTTAAGAAGTATGAATCTGGAGAGATTGCTGAGGCCACCAGGATGTGGTTCAATACATTTTCCATTTTATTTTTATTTGTAACTTGAATGGCAATAGTAACTTATGTGTTAACAGACTTAAAATTGTTGGATAATATTGTGTCTATTGTCATATATGTTGATTATCTAAATATTTACTGAAAAAGATCTAAACAAACTGAAGACAACAAATGTAAAGGTGTAAAATCATTAAGAATAAATGCACAAATTGAAATTTAGATCTAAGTAAACAATTGCATGGGTGCAGGATTGGAGGGACATGATGTATTAGTGGTCTAGTACCGTATAAAAAATAGCGTAAAGCTAGCAGCTTAAAAGGTGAACATCTATTTTCTCACATATTTCCTGATAATAGAAATCCAGTAGAGGCTTAGATGTTTCCTGTTTAGAATCTCCCATGAGGTTGTATTCAAGGCTTGATTGGGGCTGTAGGCGTTGCTTCTAAGATGAGTCATTCACGTTGCTGTTGAGAGAAGGACCTCCACCATTGGGGTCTCTTTATCAGGATGGTTTATCATCATGATGTAGTACCCTGCTTTCTCCAGATCAAGGGAGGCAAGGGAGAGCAAGGCAGGAATCAAAGATATATTTCATAACTTAGCCTCAGAAGCACCATATTATTATCACCTGTGCCATCATGCACTGCTCACTTATACAAGTCTTGACACAATATGTCAGGGGACTGTAAGAGGGATGGAATGCCGCAAGTCAAGGGTCCCTGGGGCCATCTGGGAGACTGGCCACCGCACATGACTTGCTGTAGTTCTGTAAAACTGACCTGGGGATTTTTCAGTTCATAAACAGTGTAAGCTGTTAGTACTATGTAGCCACCAAAAAGTTCATGTTCTATTGAGTGGCATTAATACGCACGTGACACCTTCTCCCTCTCACTACACCCCCCACACACACAATCTACTCTCTATCAATAAAATCATACCTGTGATTGCTTTATCATCAATTTAGAGTTTCATATTTTATGATAAATAGGTATATATGGGAATATATTCAGAAAAAAATGTTAGAGAAATTTGAAAGTACAAAATGTGAACTGCAAGAAAGACCTAATGTTCTTAGCCTGCAAAAAAGAACCTGTCCAGCAGATATGGAGGCAACAATCAAAGAACTATAATGAGGAAAAAGAAGTAAATTTGCCTTGTGTTTTTTTGTTGGTAAGGGGTGGAGATATTCATTAATAAGAAGAACACTTCAGAAAGACAAACATTATCTGAATAAGGGCCAACCTGTGTAATAAATTCTTCATGGAAGTTCAGGGAGACCTTCTGAATTTTTTATCACCATTTCTGCTAAAAAAAATAACACTTTGCTAAGATGCCAATAAGTATGTTTGAGAGACATCTCAGCATTGAATGACTTTCTCATTCCTTAGGCATTGTTTCGTTGGAAAGTGAATGAGCATCCACTATGTGCTGAAAGGTGTTCTTAACGTCCAGATTGAGAGACTGGAGAATGAGCAGCAAGATCCGTTATTACCAGGTTCCTATTAGATTGCAGGAGATCCACAATAAACAAGATAACAAACAAAAAGCATGTTTATGCCAGTGAAAGAAACAAGCTCAGCTAATAGAATGTGATGAGGAGTTGTGGGCAGACATATAAACTAGGAAGGTCCAAAAGCTCTCTCCAGGAAGAGACCTGTACGCCACGGATCAGAATGGTAGAAGGACCCAGCCCTGGGAGGATGTGGGGGAAGGGAGTTTCTGAACCAGGGAACCACAGACAAAGGGTCCGTTGGCTCAGGTAAGCATGGGTTCATGCTCCATGTGCAGGAAGGTGGCTGCTCTGACCAGACCATCACTGGTGGTGGACAAGGTAGGGGGAGACCAAGAAAAAAAGAGCGAATAACATCAGTTTCAAAGTGTATGACTTGCTGATAATAGTAATCAGTTTAGGTGTTATTTTAGTATGTCCAAGAAAATATATAGGCTTTACATAGGGACTAAAATCATAGTCTAGTTTATGGTTTATGAAATCTTTTTTTTCCTCTTTGTGGTTAAACTAAGGGCCATCATTAGGTGTTAGGAGAGAATAGAATAAAAAGATAAAAAAATCTATGGCTCTAGTTTGGGTGAGAAGTGATTTTGTCCAATGTATTGGCACATTCTCAGGCCAGACATTGGCTGGCTTTTAGAAATACAGAGGCAACAAATTAAATATGTGCCTTTAAAGAGTACCCTGCCTACTGAGGGGATTAGGCATGTACAGCTGAGATACAACTCTGGCTGTTGATGGCGAGATACAGATAAGAGATACAGATAACGGGTCACAGCAGGAACGAAGACTGAGTGGCTGAAGGCGTGCCCCACAGGATGTCTTGGCCAGAAAGCTGTGCAGGTAACCTTTGAGATCCTCTCCAGATATGGAATGGAAGGGTTCCGCTAAAGCACTCCAAAGACTTCCTTTTAGCTGGTTCTGACTTAGATTAGGGTTGTGGGGTCTAGGATCTGCATGGCCATGAAGAATGGGGCGTCTGATACATTCTTGCGTATTGCTTCCTACCCATGGCCCTGAAAGTCCAGCCTGACAGCTGGAAGAGGCCACTCCCAGACCAGTTAGAGGTTGGGGCCTGAGCCAGTGTCTCTTTTTCAGGAACCAACCCTGAGGCCTGCATTCCTGAACTTTCAATGATCTAATCTTTTTAACTCCTTTGAGTTCACTTGTTTCTTATCTAAAAAAACCCAAAAATCTCTACTTATCTAATGTTGCTTCTACTCGTGGTAGGAAAAAGCACTGAGATGATTAAGTTGTCCTAATTACAGAAAGGCTTGGAAACCTATTTGAAATCAATGGAAAAGTGAATACCTAAGAGACTAGAAAAGTGAATGGCTATATCAGAGACATGTTTCTCACTTAATGCTCAATTAGAATAGGCCGGAGTCCTGGCTAGGCATGCGTTTGGTTGGGCACGCAAAGAGAGAGAATGACCTCCCGGAAGGTGGGTTTCTTCTGTGCCCTCGGGCAAACACCAGTCTCCTGGAGGGAGTGGAACAAGTAAATGGAGCGTGGAGTCAGAGTTAGTCTTGTCAGCACAGGCCACTGGTATTTCACATTGGCAAAGATCTTGAAATCACGTGTTAGTTTCATTTCCCTGCCTGTGATGGGTATGCACTGTGAGTCTCATTTTACAGCTCAGAAACCCAAAGATAGTAAAATCAAGTGACTTACACTTGGTTTCACAGTGAATAATAAGGCAAGAACTCCTGGATCAGATGGTACCTGAGAGTCAGAGGTATCCGAGAAAGTGGACTGGTGTTCTCTCTTAATTGCTTATGAGTACTTTTGACAGTGTAAGGCTTTCTAACCCTTGAATAGATTTTAATAGAAATGAACTCACTTATTTCCCTTATTGTGGTTGCTTTCTCCCCCATCTTTTTATTCAGATTATTCAGATACAGAACTTGAAATTTTCATGCAACTGCATTCATGACATCAGGTCACTAATTATTTCATTCATAAAACAACTAGGTATTGAGCAATACCTGGAGCCTAAGGCAAGATTCAGAAAGATGTATCTTCGAGATGGACAGAAGTCAGTTGGTAGACTGACATTTCATGGAGGTCAAGGACAACAGCATAGTGTTTCTAAGAATGTGTGAATAGCATTGCTTCCCAAAGCAAGTTCCATAAAACCTGGTGAACATTAATTTGTGTTAATAAAAATAAAGAAAGTGCATGAAAATAAAATAATGCATTTCCAGTCAAACAGATCTGACCTTTATTTCAGGTATTCTGGAAGCTTTTAAAACGATACTTGCTGAGATAGCCGGAAGGCAGCATCATAGGCAACATCTCCCAAGCTTGTAACTTTTTCCTTTTGTTTTCCGATGAGCATGAAGCAGGACGATGTTTCATAGATTGATTGGGAAATATCTTGGTGTAATTTGTCTTCTCTTAGCTCCTTATGAATTTTGGCTACTACTGATATCAGATTTTCCCCACGAATATAGAACTTTCCCTAAATGGCTCACTCTGCAAAGACTGTTTTGTGTAAACAATTTGTTTTACTTCTGGGAGACTGGAATTTTTGGTAAGTTCTAGGCAGAAGGTGCCTCTGGTAGCAGCTTCCAGTAACAGCTTGGCCACTGGGTCTCTGACAAGTGTCCCTGGATAACAGCACCCACGTGTTGCCACGCTCGCTGTGGGGGAGTTGAGTTCTGTGTGATTCTACTGGGAGAAGACTTGTGCAAGCTAGTGGCTGGTTTCCTCCACACTTCACCCCATGTGTCTTTCTTTCCTTTTTATTTTTGCATTTGCGTTGTATTCTTTCACTTGTTATAACTGTTAGCCATGAAAACAACTAAGGAATCCCATGAGAGATTCTAGCAAATTTCTGGATCTGGGGGTGGTCGTAGAGATCTCTGGTACAGGGCCCCTCTCTGAACATCTAAGGATAAGGCCCCTCATTTTCTTTCCCATGTGTGCATTTTAGTTTATCTAATTTCTTAAAAAATCCTAAGCCTGCAAAAATCAGTGTCCTATTTAGACATTTCCTCAAATATCTAAACTCATCTGTGTGTTTCTCTTTCAGTTTCCCTCAATTATGGCACACATTTTGTCTTTTATGATAATCGGCAATAGAAGTAACTCAAGTTGCAAAATCCATGAAAATACATACAAAGAGAGAAATAGAAAGGAGTTCTCATATTCTTATAATATTTTCCACTCACTTGGGGACATTGTAAAGTCTTACAAGGACTCTTTATCCTGAGACATGAGGCCAGATTGGTTGATCAGAGAGGGTTGAATCATAAAGTGCTGGAAACACACTTCTAAACCTTCCCCTTTTACTTTGGGTTTGCAAGAAAATTACAGAGTTTTGGGGTCAAGGAAGCTTGCACAGAAATCACGTGCTTGAACTTGAGGCATTGTCAACCATGCACGAAGCACACGCCCCTTTGTGAAGCTCTTATAACCCAGAGTTTTGTTCCTGGGAAGCATCTTTAGTTCTGCCTATGCAGAACAGGGCTACGATATAGGCAGATCCTAGGACCCAATTTATTTGTTCTCCTTCCACTCTAAAATTTCAGCTCTCCATTTTCATTTGCAGTCTCGTCTTTGTGCGATAGAAAATGAAGTGAAGCTCACGTCGCCCTTTCTGGGGGCAGAGGAAAGGATGTTCACGTGTACTGTGTTTTGGAGGCGGGAATTGAGAGTGGAGACCTTTCCCAAAGCAAGGACCTGAGGGGACAGGAGTCACTGCTGTCTCTTTTTTCTCTCAGAAACATACAGACCTCTGCTCTCCGTCTCCGGGTGTCTCACTCATCTAGGAGCCGTGCATCCAGTTCCAGGAGGCATGCTCTGCCCCAGAGTAAGACGCTGCGCTTGCAACCATTTGCTGTGACTGAGTGAGGTTTGTTACCCTATGCAAGTGTATGCAGCTATAAAAAATGTAAAATGGCTTTAGCTTTCTTAAAAAAAGTAAGAATATTTGCCCCCAGAGTGATCCTCTGTGATCTGTGTAAAAATCTTACCAACAGTTCTGACGGTTGAGCGAAAGGCTATCTCTAACCGCACTGCTGAACTAACAATTGGAATAATTCTGCTTTTCTTCTATTAGCTCCTGTAACGAGCAGATTTCTCCAGAAACCAAAGGATTATATTAAACCTCACCCTGGCCTTGAATTTTAAAAGAGCTAAATACGACTTCATTTATACTAAAACTCTTTACTTTTCACTGGTGATAAAACACAGAAGCAATAGATTTCAGTACCAGAAACAAAACAAAAGTTTTCTTTCCAGCAATTATAATTCCTACTCAGGGTATAATGGCTTTGAACTTTGTTAAGAATTAAAAAAGCAAAACAAAACAATTAAATCTGCTCTGTGAAGTTTTTTTAAGATTTAAATTTTGCTTATTTAAAAATATTTCTTGTCTGATTGTTTGCCTAAAATATGGAGTACGAGTAGATATTATGTCATTGTACATTTTTCTAATATTTCGACAGTTTACCTCGCTTATCTTTAATGCCTCATTCCAAATCTCATCAAGGCTAATTTATTGAGTGTCTTGATGGCTTCATTTTTTAAAATATGATGGATCGCAAACATATGTATATGTTAAGGTTCTTTCCAATTTTATTTAACATGTTATACTTGAAATGTATTTCCTTGTGGTAACTGGGGCAGTTAGGAATCCTGTGCAGATGTTGATATGGAAATTAACGGCTCTTGGTGGGAGCAGCAAGGGCGATTTCGCCATGCTTCTCACCTCCTGTTCTCCACTCCCTGCTTTTTTCTGCCTCGGACTTAAGCATCTGTGCACACATCAGTGACTCCTGGACATGACGCAGACAGTAAGTAGCCTTTGGAATACGTTGTGGATCAAGCTGAACGACTCAGTTAGTGAGAAGTTTTACAACCTCATTTGTCATTGAAAATTCATCCAAATAATCCTTTGATGGAAAGACTTTAGTCTGCTATTTAGTCAGTCAATTTTGCTCCAGCAAACTTCTCCCACTGTAAGCCCCAGTTCACATCCATGCTGGGGATGTTTGCCTTGGAGGAAACGGGAAGCTGTGCAGCAAGTACCAGAATGCTCTGGGTTGTTCCTCCAGTCCCTCTGAGGAGAGGCATGAGGACATGATAGAGAATATTTTTACGGGTGTTATGAGTCTGACACTGTTAGCTGAAGAAGCAAGTGTGCCGAACACAATAACTTCCTGGAAACTGCAACCTTTTGTTAACAAATGCTGCATGGTAAAGCTAAGGAAATCCTATCCCTAAACAAACCTGATTGTCATTGGCTGTGGGAGCGCTAGTCTGAGAGAAGTGGCACTTGTGATGGATGCCCCCACTAACCGTTATGAAAACCTGTAGGCTTCAAGACCACACTCTGGCCTCTGAGCAATGCCCCACTTCCTTAATAATACATTAAATGTCAGCTAAATCATTCTGATGGTGAATCTTTCGAAAACTCTATTGTAAAATCAAACAGTCAAGCAATCTTAACCAGGGCCAAAAGAAAGGGAAAAATACACCCCACCAGAGGGGAGGTAGCGAAGTCAGAGAAGAGAGCCAACTAGGGGATGAGGGTGGAAGTTACCTGCTGAGAATACTGCACCTCTGCTTGTCTAAGCGTTTGCGCAGAAGGCTAGAACATCTCTGTTAACGTAGAGCGTGAACACTGAAGTAAGACTGTTGGAATAACGTCTCATTCAAAATAACACCTTGTGCAAAATCATACAGCCATCAGCTGAGCTTCTACCAAATACCTCTGTGTTTGCACAGCTTATAAAATCACTTCAAATGAGCACATCATAAAGGTAAAGATCTGTCTTTATTTAGTCATCAGATGTTTGATAAACATTCAGTTTTCAGAGAGGTGCTATGGAAACCAAGGTAAATGTATTTAAATCCTTTACCTTCAAAAGTTCAGAGGTTATTTGGGAAACTGACAATTAAGTAGATGCCCAACCAGAGATAGTATGAAAGGAGATGATTAGATGAGTACGAAGAGAGTTAACTACGCTTCCTGAGAGGGGTTTCGTGTAAGTCTTCTAGGGGATGTGAATGACTGATTATGAGGACCCCTGTAATATGCCATGCTATGGGTTAAGAATATCATCCAAAGAGCAATGGGTGGGGTTTTTTCAGCAGGGGAGAAAGATTGGGTTCAACTCTGAATATAGCAAGAAGTAGAGATTTCTAGCCAAGCAGCAAGATGGGGAGTCAGTAGATAGAAAATTGCTAAAAGAAAACATCAAGGCTTGGGAGTTCTTGCTAGATGCACTCAATAGGATTCTTGCTGAAGGCAGGCCAGGGCTAACAAGATATCCAGGATGGAGGACAAGGAATTTTATCAGATACAGAGGGCCAGGGATGATCTCTAAACTAACCCAGCAGGATTCTCGTGAAAACGGGACTAATTTATTGTAGTTCATGGTCCTGGTCCATGACCATAGACCATGTACTGTCCTGCTCTATGGACCCTGCTCTACGGACCCTGCTCATGGTCCATTGTCTATGCACTGTCCAGACCTGGTCAGAAAGAGGACTCAGAGAAGCCTTTTTCAAGTTTGTTCAAAACCAGAGTCTTTGTCAATATCCACTGCTAATTTCTGACAGTGGTACAGATGTTAAATTGCAGAGAACATAGACTGGAGGTTGAGAGATCAACTGGGAACCTGAGAAGCAAGTCAGAGGGTTTTGTCCAGGACACAGTAGACAATGACCCAGGTCATGTCAAAAACTATGGGTATAGGAGGCAAAGAAATGATTTTAACAACATTGAGGAGGCAAATGAATAAAATGCATTAGTTTGTATATACTTAGCAACTCACACAGTGCCTGGTATGTAATAGGTAAAAAGGTTTATTAAATAAGAAAACGAATAGGGCATATAATGCACGTTAGTGTTACCATTCCCAAATTAGTGAGGGTACAGTCCTGATAAACATCTTCACATGCCGGAGGGCATCACAATTACCTACCTTCTTAACTGTTAACCTATTCTCATCACTTCAACGGTCAGTTGTGGCTGGTATCTGAGAATATTTCTATCGTATGTTCCAAGACTTGGATCCCAGCAAATACTTTGTATTTAATTCCTTGGGTCCAAAGAAAGTATTTTCCTTTTAAAATAATGTCATAGATCATTAGCAGGAAATGTTCACACTGACAATCATTCGAAACGGTTATTTTAATCCTCGAGAAAAGGGACTAGTAAACATGAGCCATTTAAAAAAAATCTGGCTCTGTCATTTACTTTTTATGTCCTTGTGAGCAAGTTACTAAGATCTCTGCACCTTAATTCTATCACCTGTAGAAGAAACATAATTATATGTATTATGAAAGGTTTGGGGGAAATTAAATGTGTTCTTATTTACAAAGTGCTTAGCAAGTGCCTAAAGAGAGTAGGTGTTCAAGAAATTAAAATGTTTTTTCATTCAACGTTACCAACTAGTAATGATGACAAAGTAATTAATGAGCCATCTTTCTTCAGTTAGCAAGTAAATTTTCCTAACGGAACCAGGTACGCTCTTAAATTCCCCCTCATACTAGGAAATGTAATCATGGCTAGTGAAACATTCTTTGGGGTAACTGGGAGCTTCAGCTATTTCAGTAATTACAAGACTTTATTCTCTGCTGACACCCTTTTTTTTGGAAAACAGAGACCTTCCAGAATTAGTAAAGCACTATGGACCAGACATAAACCTTCATTCATGCAGAACAAGTCCAATTCCAATACGTGGCACTTTCGTTATCCTTCCACTCAGTTATTCAATGACCATTTGTTGAGCATCTATCAGGTATCAGACTCTGTCCGAGCTGCTTATATTGTGTATGTTATTGTATTGTTCTCAAATATTTCGCAACCCAACAAAGGGCACTGGAACATAAACAGATGGTTATACTGCATGGGAATTGGAAGTTTGAGAATTAGATCTAATTCTCAGAGAAGAAATAAGAAGCCTGAGTACTGGTAACAGGTATAAGGACAAGAGTAATCTTTGATATACTGTTCTTTTTTTTTAACGTTGTTCACTTTCTGCTCACGTCATGCCACCCTCTCCCAAACTTACGTGATTATATAGTCACAGCACCCTACTGTTGGTCACTCACTGTGGCTCTTGGGAGGAATAAGCGGCAATGAGCAGCCCAGGTCCCTTCCCTGGCCTTTTGCATCTGTCCCCTTCACCCACATGCCTCGGTAACCCCAGCTCACAAGGCTCCATTGATCTAACCTTTAAGGAACAATTTATGACTCATTCCTAAGTCAGTTTTTTGTTTCTCTGTGCGATGAAAGAGCATAGATTCTTGCAGGAGGCAGGCAGCAGATGGAAAACGTGGCCTGCATTATGGAATGGGAGACAGACAGAGGGACGCTTTTATCACCTGTGAGGTGAGCTGAACACTCCAAAAAGCGTGAAGCAAAGGTGTGATGCTTGGGTCTGGGCCCAGCACATAGATCCCAGATATTGAAGGAAGGAGAAGGAAAGCCATGTGTGGGGGTGAAGAATGCTATTTCCTCATTTGGCTTGTGAGTTGGTTCAGTGTTATTCCGTGGGCAGGGCAGATGTGCCCTCTGATGCTGCAGGAAGCTCTATAACAATCTTCTGAAATAAATTGGTTCAGAACATGCTAAATACAAACAGAAATGAAAGGAACTGTGGAGCTGGAAGCTAAAAATATGAGTCATTTTTGACCTACCACTTCTGTTTTTCTGTTGTCGTATAAGCTTCCTTCAGTTGCAACTTACTTCTTTGTGGCCACATTTTCCACCGAAATACTAAGATTCTGAGGCTAGGAGGCAATTTTAGTTCATTTTTGTACCTCATCACTCCTTCCCACTAACACCTACTTCTATTATTACAAAGCTGTAGAATTTATAATTCAACCTTTGAGAACGTAGGAAATCATGAGCCTCAAGAGGCTAGTATCAGAGACGTGTGAGACCTAGACAAGTGAAGTGGGAACGACTTTGGATATATGAAATGAGTGATCGGGAGAAGGTACAAGGAAAAAGTAACAGGGAAGGGGAAGAGACGTGAAATGTGATAGGAGGTGGCTAACACTTGCAGACATGGGCCGGGCAGTCTAAAGCCTGGGAAATCAATTAGAGGAAATCAATTCATCGCTCAGATGGTGCACCGTATCATAAGGAGTGGGACCCGGCGCTACACTGAGGGTCAGAGGCTTCATGGAAAGAGCTGACCTAAGTCAGGGATAAGATACCGGGACTGTTCCCAAGAATACCTGGTAAGAGCAAAGCCAGTTTCTACAGTTAGAATGGTGGGAATGGCAAGTCTCAAAGTAGAGAATAGAACCGAGGCAGATGAACCTCCATTATTAAAAATAGACCTAAAAGAACTTACAAGATCTTGGACAACAAGGAATAGTGCAAATCTCTCTTCCCAAGACCAGGGTTCAAGTCCAAAGCCAAAACTGGTGCCAGACTGATTTTGTGCTAAGCTCTCCAGCAATTCACCAGTTCTTTCAGCCTCAGGACAGGATGGGTTCTCAGGCCTAGGCGAGTGTTTAGCCTGCGTGGGAAACTAAGAGTGTTAATATGGGGCTAAAGAGCTGTGGGAAGGATGTTAGGTCTTCTATATGTTTCCTCATTCAGTCTTTACAGCATCCCTATAAGGTTGACATTTGTATCTTCAGGTTAGACTTGAAATAAAAAGAATGTGTGCAGGGTTATTATATTAAAACATGGCAAAACCAGATACCTAAACCAGGACTGGCATACCTTTAATTGGTGAAGGTGTAAACTGCTTTCTGCTTCCTACCGTACCTGCAGATAGAAAAATGGACATTATGTCATCATGTAGGCACCACCTGGAGATTTTCATGATGGCCCAGGAGAAAGGAAAGTCGTGAAGGAAGACAAGAAGGCAGGGAAAAAGTCGATATGGTTGGAAGTTTTGATTCCCCAAAAGAAATCCAAGAAACCCATCGCTTAGTGAGTCTGGTCACGTGGGGGTAGGATTCATTTAGAGCGATAAGATGGTGGGGGAGGCAGAGTGTTGGAATGAGGCTATAGATGGCATCTTGGGTCTGGTCCATCGTTCTGCTACGACAGGACCTTCAGCAGCAGCTAAAGGTACAGCGAGCATATTTCAATCTCACGAGGGGATTGGGATGAGGAGCTCAAACACTGGCTAAATAATGTTTAGGTTTGTTGTATATTAAGGACACTGTGCTTTCATTCTCTATTGATTACTAGATGGTGCAGCAGAACATAATTAGTACGGTAAAGAAAAAGGACAGGAAATGGAATACAACCAGAGGTAGGTGATGGTGGGAAGCGAGGGAGTATGAGATTTAGAAAGGAGAGATGGGTGGTACTAAAGTCTTCCCAGGGAGGTGTCATCTATAGACCAATGATATGGGCATCAGGCTAGGCTGGGATGGTACTGAGTGGTCATAAATGTTTCTATGGGATTCCTAGCTTTTCTTAGTCAGGCTGATAAAATAAGACATTATTTCTTTGTAGGACTCTATCTTTGGTTATATTACCAACAACTTTGAGGAAACACTAGGGGATAGTCATCACGTACTTAGAGTTCAAATGTTAAAAAATTCTGATGAAGTCCCGCTTATATAATACTAAATTCCACAGAGGAGGAATAACTTATTCTAAGAATTTATTTGATCATCAGAGCACCTACAAGTCTGAAAAATATTTGATAATAGAATTGTAAAATTGGAAGGGATGTTTACTACATCTTTTTTGTTGTTGTTGTTTTACAGATACATTGACTGCAGTCCAAAAAGATTAAGTAAAATATCTAGTAAGAGGATAAGATAGGTTTGAAACTTTAGTCTCTAAACCCCAGTTCCAGTGTTCTTTCCACAGCAAACACAGTTCACCCTCAAATTTGCATTCTTAACACATGTTTTTGCTTCCATCAAATACACATATGTGAATTCTTGCTGAACTATCCAATTATCTAACCTACTCCCTTTACTCAGGATAAAAGGCATGCTGGCAGAGGCAATGAAGAACTGTTCAATAATCATGTCAGTCGTATTAGTAACTCCAGAGTCCTTAAACCTTTGAATGACAATCTCTAATACAGCATCTTCAAACACACTGGAGAAATGATGCATTAAAGATGTAAACCTTAACAACAAACTGAAATTAAGGTTAATATGCAGTAACTATATATATATATTGCAATAACTCAACTTTATTATTTAATTTTATTGAATTTATTAGGATGACAGTGGTTAATGAAATTATATAGGATTCAGGTGTACAGTTCTATATACATCACCAGTATATTGTATCGTGTGTTCAGCACCCCGAGTCAAGTCTTCTTCAATCACCATTTATTCCCCCTTCACCCCCTTCCATTTCCCCACCCATCTTTCCCTCTGGTAGTCACCACACTGTTGTCTGTGTCTAGGAGGTTTTTTTCCCTTTAATTCCTTCACCTTTTTTACCCAGCTCTCCCAAACACCCTTCCCTCTGACAGCTACCAGTATGTTTTTATTTTGTGTTAGTTTATTTTGTTGTTAGATTACATATAAGTGAGATCATGTGATACTTGTTTTTCTCTAATTGTCTTATTTCACTTGGCACAATACTCTCCAGGTCCATCCATGCTGTTGTAGAAACTAAGATTTCCTTCCTTTTTATGGCTAAATAGTATTCCATTATGTAAATGTACCACAGCTTTTTCATACACTTACTGACTGATGGACACTTGGGCTGCTTCCAAATCTTGGGCTATTACAAATGATGCTGCAGTGAACACAGGTGCATATATCCTTTCAAATTATGTTTCAGGTTTTTTTGGATATATCCCCAGAAGTGCAATCACTGGGTAATATGGCAGTTCCATTTTTAATTTTTTAAGGTAGCTCCATACTGTTTTCCACAGTGGCTGCACCAATCTTCATGCTCAGCAACTGGATGGGTGTGTTCCCTTTTATTCACATCCTCACGAACACTTGTTGTTGGTTAATTTATTGATACTAGCCATTCAGACAGGTGTGAGGTGATATCTCATTGTGGTTTTAATTTCATTTATCTGAAGGTACAGATTCAGTGCAATTCCTATCAAGATACCAATGGTGTATTTCACAGAACTAGAACAAATCCAAGAGTTTATATGGAACCACAGGAGACCCTGATTAGCCTCAGCAATCTTGGTAAAGGAGGGCAAAGTTGAGGAATCATGCTATCTGATATCAAACTATACTACAAGGTTATAGTAATCAAAAGAGCATGGTACTGGCATAAAAACAGACACAGATCAATGGAACAAAAGAGAGAGCCCAGAAATAAACCCATGCCTTTGTGGTCAATTAATATTGGAGGCAAAGGAGGCAAAAAGATACTATGGGGCAAATATGGTATATTTTATGGTGTTGGGAAAATTGGAAGATAAGTGCAAAAAAGTGAAACTAGACTATCTTCTCACATCATACACAGAAATCAACTCAAAATGCATTAAACACTTAAATATTAAACTCAGAACCATAACATCCTAGACAAAAATATACACAGCAAAATCTCAAACATTTCTTGTAGCAATATTTTTTCTGATATGTCACCTTGGGCAAGGGAAAAAATAAACAAATATGACTACATCAAACTAAAAAGCTTTTGCACAGCAAAGGAAACCATCAACACAATGACAAGACAACCTACTAAACGAGAGAACATATTTGTTAATGATATATCTGATTAGGGTTTACTATCCAAAATGTAAAAAGAACATATAAAACTCAGCACCAAAAAAAAAAAAACCCTATTAAAAATCGAGCAAAGGACCTGAACAGACATTTCTACAAAGAAGACATACAGATGGCCAATAGACATTTAAAAAGATGCCTAACTTCTCCAGAAATCTTCGCATACCATTGTCCCTCTTTTTTTTTTTTTTTGGTCATGGTCCCCAAAATTATAGAATCATGATCATTTATAGTTCTTGGGAATAATTGAAACCAGGTAGGAAGCTATATCAATCCTATGTTGTTTAGTTTATTCTCATCAAGTAAGTTATGCCCATATAATTCTGTCTAATAATTTGAACAGCTTATATGTTGCTGTTCTCTCATCCCAGATATCTGTCCACCTCTTCCTTCATCAGGTGCTTCATTCAGCACCAAGGAGGCGCTTCTTATTGGCAAAGAAACTTTTGCATGATTACCCACGCAGCAGAAAGAAAACATGACTTCTGGATTGAAGATCCAGTGGGATTCCCATTTCTTATTAAATTTATGAACAAATCACACACATCTTGCCAACTCCAATGACATACCTAACAGAGCCAGATTGGAAACTAGAGGTATATTAGGTCATGACACTTGTTTCCAGACTGTGATCATTCGGCAAGACTAGGCATGACTTGGACACCATTGAGAGACACAAAGGTTACAACAAAGAAGAAGAAGAAGTGATCCTGAAAGCTATGGTGTAAAATAAAGCCAACGTTTGAGAATTACTTTGGTAGCCTAATCTCTCTCGGGTACGGAGAGACATGCAAAAAGTGAAAATTCAACACATTCTATCAGCTGGCGTCTTTCTTGGCCAGGAGTGTTTGAAGGGTGTCATCCACCCAAGCTGTAAAGCATTTTTGCACACAGAACATTAACGACATCACCTGGATGCTGAGTGTCAACAACTTGTGTTGGATGAGATTCTTTGTTACCACCCTTCTCATGCAGGCATTGTTTGATATGCACATGACTTTTACTAAAAATCTGTAAGTATCTGGATAAGCACACTGCAAGTCCCGATTGCTCATAAAAAGCAAACAAACAAAAAACTTCCTGGATGTGAGGATGTCAGTTTTGTTAGGAAAATTTAATCTTCCCTACTGAGCACTGAAAAATGTTGTTAGTGATGCCTTCAAAATTCCACTTGGATCAACATTCTAGAGGTTAGGAGCAGGAATGTAATTATTGTACCTTTAAACACATGTCCCCCAAACTACTTTTTCATTTCTTTTCTCTCAGCTGAATTTTCTCCTGTGTAGAGAATGTTTCATTCCTCTTTGATAGATATTTTGTATAAATTAATTTAATCATTAAATGTATAATATTTACCAAAATGCCTGGCAAGTTATAAATGTTCTTTACCAGATATTATATCATTATTATTATTATTATTCCCAGTTATAGTCATTTCATAAAACTATTGATTAATTAGCAAACATTTATTGCTGTCCAAAAAGGTACAGCTCTGGGTACTGGGGCTGGCAGGGGAAGAATTTCGCACAAGTTCTTTGCCTGAGTTAATTTGTAATCTAACTGAGCTAATGAATCACCTGGACACATGTAAGTCCCCAGCTGCAGGTGACAGGAGTCAGAAGAACAGCACAGAAAGTCACATTCAGTGTATTTCAATCACATGGGGCAGCAGGGATGAACAGAGGCCCCTAAAGACTGGATCTCGGATAAGGCAGGTCCTGAGGTCTTGGGTTAAGTGGCATTTGAAGCTCTTTGTTAGGCAACATTAGCATGCGTGGTGGAGAGAGGGTGAGGACAGGTACAATGCCACCCTCATGTCACTGGTTTTTGGTGTTCATTCACGTGGCAAACACCCTGCTTTATAAATTATATTATTTTGTGTAGCTATTTTTTATTTTTATATTTGGTCTTTTTAGATTTGATACTTACATACTGGTATTTTTATATTTGGCCTTGGCCTGCGGTTCCCATTAGGGGCACACAACTCAGAAAAGCCTTGGAGCTTCTGGAGTGATGAGTGTCTTCCATATGCTAAAGAGGTGACGGATGCTGTGGGCCCCTAGGTAGCAAGCATCAGGAGGGGGGACAGTCACCACCAGAAAGACCAGCACAGAGTAGGAGGGTTGGGACTTTCAGCCGTACCACCTCCAAACACCCTTTTTCTCCCCACCCCACCCCTGGGAGGGGAGAGGGGCTGAAGGCTGAGTTTAATCACTAACAGCTAATAATCATGCCTACATGATAAGATCTCTATAAAAACTCTTAAAGGATGGGCTTCTGAGAGCATCTGGGCTGGTGAACTCGTTGAAGAGCTGGGAGGGTGGGGTGCCAGGACAGGACATGGAAGCCCCACACACCGTCCCCCCCCCATACCTTTCCCTGTGTGTTTCTTCCATTTGGGCATTCCTGGGTTGTATATCCTTTGTAATAAACCAGCCATATTAAGTAGGGTGCTCTTCTGAGTTCTGGCAAATTATTGAACCCCAGGAGAGGCGATGGGAGCCCCTGAGTTCATAGCTTGTTGGCCAGAAGTGGAGGTGACAGGCTGGGACTTGCCACTGGCATTTATAAGTAGAGTCACCCTAGAGGGTCCGAGCCCATGTACCTTGTGGGGTCAGGTGCCAACTCCAGAAAGACAGTGGCAGAATTGAATGGAATTGTAGGAAACCCAGCTGTTCACCAGAGTCGAAGAGTCGATTGTTGGTGTCAGAAAACAGTGTAGACCGTGTTTGTTAATCTGGCAGACACCCTGCTTTCTAAGTTACATTATTTCCCTACTGGAAAGGAAGTGGACAGCAGTAGCCTCCCTGTAAAGGTGGGTCTCAGCATAATTTCCAGCAGGATTGCAGAGAGCCAAGTTCAGGGAAGGTTAGATTACAGAATCTGCTCTGCTGATAGGGAGGGTATTCAGAGACCCAGAGAACTTCTTCAGAGTAAAGCCCCCGCTGGAAGTGAGGGAGAGCCAGGAGGAGGCGCGATTGTGTACTTACAAAGCACAGTGTGGCAGCAAAGCGAGCAAGTTCCTTCTGTGGAGTGGACCTCGCCTGGAAATTAAAAATTGGACTCTCTCTTCAGTATGGGATCACAGTGCATCAGCCAAAGGGCTTTAAGCGAATACTTGTGGAAAAGCCTCAGGAGTCAGACCATTGTACCTGGTTAGTGACAAGCAAGTGACTCCTGAAAGCTGGCTAGGATGTAGGAACCTAAAAAGGAGCATGGTTTTAGATTTTTTCTTTCTTTCTTTTTTTTTTTTTTTTAAAGAGAGGGAGAGAATCATCAATGTGTGGTTGCCTCTTGCGTGCCCCCTACTGGGGACTGGCCCACAGTGGAGGCTTGTGCCCTGACTGGGGGTCCACCCCGCGGCCCTCTGGTTCGCAGGCTGGCGGTGAACCCACTGAGCCACACCAGCCAGGGCTGGCTTTAGATCTTGACCACAGCCACTGCACTACCTGGGGAGCTGGATGCTACATCCTACTTATACGTGTGATTTTAGGGGGAAAATGACACGTATATGTAAAAAATATATTCCAGAGCTTTATCAGTAGATGTGGATTACCTGAGAGAGGGAGGAGAGGTGTTCAGTCTGGCAGAGGAATGGGAGATGACGCCAAGGAGGGAACTTCTGGGGAACCAAAGGCAGATGGGGACAGCAGTGGGAGAGCACATACTTACTCCCAAAACAATGTACTCAGCCAGTCATTTTCAGGATTCTTCTTGCCCTTACTGAGGCAGAGAAGGAAATGTGATGCTGGGAAGGACACCCTTTTTCTCCCTGTCAGCAGCGCCTCCTACCACAGGCTGCCCAGGAGCCATTTTTCCCTAGCAGCTCTCTGTGGCGGTTTAGGTGAGGACAGCAGGGCTGAGTTCCTAAGTGGTAGAGGTGGAGAGAGGCCCCCCCTGTACTTGCCTGGGTTCCTATTCCCTTCCTCCCTGAAGGCATCATCAGACAGCGAGAGCAAGGGCAGGGTCCCGTGCCCCCTCAGACTGTGATGCAAGTTTTGTAGGAGGCAGTTATGCCCAGGGAATGGCTGGGCTCCAGACGCCTTCTCATGGAGCTTTGTGGGAGCATCATTATTACTAGTGTTGCATTCACTGGGGCCCTGCCCTCTGAGGATTCCAAATGCTGTGCAAACATATTTAAAATAAGCATCCTGCTTTTGCTCGTAAATTCTCCCAGACCCAGTTTTGTAGCATGTGGCAGGTATTGGGTTCTTTGCTTGTTTCAGAAAAACAAATGTGGAATCAGCGATGAACATCAGGTCTAAGGTGCCAGGTTCAGCTCTTCCAGTCCATCTGCCATTAACTGAACAAGGATCTACTTTAATGCCAAAGCTTCTTTCCCAGGTTTGTGTGGTAGATTCTCAGGAATCCCACTTTCCAAGCTGCAAAATAACAAACCGTGTCCTCCACACCGTTCACCTCTTGAGTTCTTTGTCAAAAGGCTGTCTCTCTTACTGATTTCCTGATGATCCAGAGACTTGGGTCTCCTTTGCATTTGCTTATGGATTTGATCTTTTAACAATGCTTTGATTTTATATTATGTTTTCAGTCACGGTGGGGTAAAGATGGAAGGAAGCAGAGATACTGTTTTCCAGAGTAGTGGTAGCTGCCATGTGAATAAAGAGGAGGGTATGACTGTGAAATGTTACTTGTGTGACGTCAATTTGGAAAGCAATTAGCAAATTCTGGGTGACAATAATGTATGAGAGTAACACTCTTTAAACTATGCCCCATAGACAGTAACAGTAGTTCCCTTAAAAACTTCTTAGCCATGCCTGATGCACAGTGGGTTTTGAATACTCATTTATTAAACGAATGTGTCTATAGGCCTGAGTATGTGCTCCCAGAGATACTCCACCCAAAAACTCAGAAGATTTTAATCCTCCAGCCTGAAAAACACTTCAGTGTGATCCAAGTTGGTCCTTTCAAGTAGTTCTGCTACACTGGATGAAGCAATTTCTCCACAGGAGGCTTTCCTAGAAATTTTGTTTGTTAAATGATCATGTCTGTGTTTTGCTTTGTTTTTGAGGTAGCTGGTAATTTTGGAATTAGACTTTGTTTTATAGAGATTTTGCTTTTAAACATCTACTGACTATTTCTGTATCCCTTGAAGAATGATAGCTGAACTGGCAAAATGTCAAGAATGATTCACAAAAATGCCAATACAGGATATTCATCAAGCAGAGGAATACATCTTTAGAAGATTATCTGTCTGAGTTAATTAGTGTTCTTTGTGAACTTCTCACAGCAATATCTTTGAGCTGCTTACATTAGTGGTTTGATCCACAGCATCAAATCTCTGATTGGGCTTTTAGTCCTGCCTTAATACACTGATATCTGTTCTGACAATCTCTGTCCTTTAATTGGAAAAGGGATTTCAAAAAGGGTTATTAATAGCTATTGTTATGAGAAATTGGCTCTTCAGCATGGAGTTTAGCCTTTGAACTGATTTTTCTCTAGTTCTAAAATGTGGAGGGCATTCCTGGAAATGTCCCACATTAGGTGGGGACAAATGGAGCATCAGCCCCAAATTCCACAGCGTGGAAATTCTAGGGTACCGGCCTTTCCCTCCTGGCACTGCTCCCCCACACTTTCCTACCTGGAGGGATTAGTCCTCTACCATGAAAAATGCGTCAGCTGGCATCCTGAGGCTCTGAGTGAGGTTGAGACAGATTTTGGAATATTACTCCCAAATAAATGTCCTTTTGTAGCGACTGACTCCTGTCCCCTTTTCCTGTTCCCATTCTGGATCCTTGGAGTGAATGGGAGGTGAGATAGGAAGGGATATGCTTCATATCTCAAGGAGCTGTCCTTCTTCAATCATATGATTCATATGTACTTAAAGCCATTGTGTCTAAGCAGGAGAAAACTAAGAAAATAACTTCCCCATGGCTTTCTTTCTGTTCTCTCTTTACCCTGAGAAACACAAGTCATATTTACTTTCTCAACAATACTCTTTGGATTTATTACATTTTTGTTTTAATAATTGCAGAGCATATATGTGTAACAATTTAAAAGTTTTTTTCCAAAGGCTGT
This sequence comes from Anoura caudifer, assembly GCA_004027475.1. Taxonomy (NCBI): domain Eukaryota; kingdom Metazoa; phylum Chordata; class Mammalia; order Chiroptera; family Phyllostomidae; genus Anoura; species Anoura caudifer. The sequence continues at coordinate 607,558 of PVKU01000061.1, read as the reverse complement.
TCTCAGTTATCATGTCACTTGATGTAGCAGGGGGAGGTGGGAAGAAGAGGCAGCGTTTAAAATGTCGTTCACGGTTTGCCTGAGAAAGGGACGAAGGGGGTGACTTCGAAAAGTCTAACAATGGTGGAAAAACGAGAGCCACTGTCTGTCGGCGTTAACTTTCCCGGTGCAACATCCCTGATGCAAAATCACGGAAAGTCTTCTGCCTCGTTAACAGATAGTGGTTTGCTGACACCTGAGTTATTCGGGGCACTTTTACCCCAGGTCTAAGGAAGCATCAAAGACTTCGAGAACACATGGGGACGGTAAGGCAGGAAGGGTCAAGCTGCTGAGGCGGAGAATGGATGGAGATGAGGAAATGTGGGTTTCAGTGCAAGATTTCAGTTTTGCCACTTTAAACGGTTTGCAGAGCAGAGCATCAAATCATTACTTTGATTAATTAATAATTTGAAAATTTATTGAGCACATATGATATGACCATTTCAGGAACAAATATGTGCTTAGGACCCAAGGATATACGGAGTCCCTGTGGGAGAAACACACTTAAGCAAATATGAAACACACAAACACGTGACTTCTGGTTGAAGATGACTTTGAACTCCATGCATTTAATTTAATTCTCTTTCCTCCCAAATTCATATTTACGTGGAAAAATAATATGTATGCATTTACTTAAATATATGTGGATGCATGCATGCTGGGGTGGGCAAAATGAAATTTATTTATAAGAATTGTGTATTTATTCTTACATGTTTAAACTTGAGTCACCTTCGAAGTACTTTCCATTTGATGTAATATACCTATTGAGGCATTTTTTCTGTGGCTCAAAACAGTTTTTAAACTCGTGGATTTTGACCCCTTTCTGGTGCTTCTGCCACTTTTTGTTTTCATTTCTCCCACATGGACAGCGGGAAAATGTTTCCCTTTGTGGACTTAAAAATGTTGCTCAGAGTGAGAGATAGGGAGGGTGGGGCCTGGGGATCATGCTATTTTTGGTCAAAAACTGCTGAAAACTCAGTGCAGTGTGGGCAAGTGGGTTTGTAAATCACCCACCAGGAAATGGGCAAATGCTTTGAAAGAGTTTAAAAAAAAATTCGCTGAAGCCGAACACAGCCTCTCACAACAATACCAGCGGGAACACTGGTACAGATGGGTTCCTAGAACACTCACGTAGCAAGGGAAGCCTGTGCTTCAAGGGACCTGCCCTTCATTTTGGGGGTACCGCCTGTATGTGTCTATGTATATATCCACACACACAAGTCAAGGGACATTTGCACCAGCACAGATGAGAAGAAGATGGTGTACAAAATGTCACATTGCAAGTGTCAGATGGAATGCTGGATGGACAAACCCGACATCTGAGAACTGTGAAGCACATTACAAAGGGTTATAAATATATAATTTCATAACTAGGAAAAAGGGAAAATTTAAAATAAAAAACCAGTCTATCACATGGCCAACCACAACATGTAAAGATACCTGCTATTTTCCTAAAATTGGTCATGATGTTGGGATTTAACCCCACCCAGCTCAATCCCTTATCTTTTCCAGTCACTTTATTCTTCCCTGTTCGGGTGCCACCCACCTAGATGTGCTTAAGTGTAGGGCTTGTGGCCGATGGGATGTACTCTGCAGTGACAAGTGACAGTGTATCCGTTTTAAGCATGGGCTTTGAGACATGTTTTCTGTTTGGGTTCATCTGTTTGTGCTGTCCCAAAGAGAGATGCGGGGAGTCATCTGAACCTGACTTGCAGCCAAGCCTATTCTACCCCAGCAAAGCCATAGCTTAAACCCACAAAAGCAAGAAAACTCAGTGTTTGTTGTTGTAACCTCTTACAGACTTGAGCACCCAGTTGTTGCACACAATTGTTGTGGTGAAAGTGGACTGATGCACCATGGGTGCTTACTTACAGCACTTGGCATGGGGCTCATGCTGTTTGGAATAAGGGCACCCTGAAGAGGGTTTGCTCTTGAGCAAAGCCATGCCCATTAGGGAGAGGCAGCAGTAGCCCCGCCAACTTCAGGGAGTCACCGTCAAACTGAGGGGACAAAAATCCAACCATTTTGCAAATAGCAAGATTTGTTACCATGAAATGCTCTCTGCAGTTGCCGTGCAGGGGTACGTTGATCCAGCTGGGGCATCCATCAGGCAGGCAGCGGGGTTTGAAGGGAAGGGTTGGGGCAGTGGAGGCAAGTTTCAGTTTTTGGAAACAAGCTGGAGTGTGCTGTGGCAGAGGTACGCAGAGCCTGCTCTGGGGGGTGGGGTGCCTGGAGGTCTTGCTGCAACCCCTCCAGTGTAGACACGTGCCCCACCCAGTGAACAACGCCTGGGTGCCTCCTGAGGTCGAGCTGCTACAACAAACACAAATGACAAATGGCCACAGGCAAAGAAACACATTGTTGTCTGAAAGGTAAAACTTCCTCGCTGAGCGAATGCCTGCAGTTACAGCTGTCTCCTTCCTTCTCACTCACAAATGGCGTCCTTGTCTGGCAAAGGAGAACTGTAGAGAATAGCGCAGATCAGCCAGGTCAGCACCAGTGAGTGGGTTGTTAAGGAAATGTCCTTTATCTGGCATTTGCCGTGCCGCTGCCTGTGGCCAAAGCAACCTGGCGAGAGTCCTTGCCTGGTAAGCTCGCAGGACTCCATGATGTCCACCCTGTAGTCCTTCCCATCGAGCTCTCTTGATGACCCAGATCCTCCCACCCCTTAGACCCTGCCCCTACATTTTGGAGAACTTGGGAGTTACCTTCTACGTATCAAATCTTAGTCTAGTAAGTAATTTTTTTTCTTTCCAATAATTCAAGCTTGTACTACATCTTGGAAATGCATGCTATTGAATATGTGAAAGGCATCCTTCCCTGTTTGGTCATGCTGGTACAGTTTTCTAAAATATGCATATTTTTATATAACATTGTAAATAAAAATGAAAATTTCATATGGTGCAGTCAAATACACAGGCTCTGTTTACCATCCTGAATGGAAGCTTGGAGACATTTCCAGAATCTAATGAACAGAATTGACAACGGATAATATACAATATATGGGAGAGATTTGGAGGGTTTGTTTTGTTTGGGAGCCTCAGAGATAAAATTACATACTGTATAGGGAGAAATAAGTAAAACTCTAACATTTATGTAGCTCTAAGGTTTAAGGACCAAACAATGGAAATGACTACTCAAAAAAAAGTTCAATGGAATTTTTAAGGTTGTAAGGAGAAAAAAATCAAGATATTGTATATTTCTAAAATCAAATGGGAAAATTAATGGGTAACAAAAAGTGGTAAGTACCATTGGAAATTGAGTATGTTAAGGACTGGATTGGCCATCATATTAGAAAGTTGAGCAGCCCTGCTGATCTTGGGGAGATCAGTATCAAGAAGGGACCTACACAAGGTCACAATGTTGAGGGGTGAATGAAAAAGAGAGGGTGGAGACTGTCAAAGTCAATCGCCCTTGTAGTCATTAGGTATCTGTTTACCCAGCTATGTTTCCCAAAGAACAATAGGATCTTAATTTAAGGGCAGGCACTACGACTTAGTTAGTTTTTGTACCACCATCATCTAGCACAGAGCCTGGCACACTGTAAGCCTCCTCTATCTGTTCCTAAATGAATGAATTACCAGCTGGTAAGCAACATGTTGACAGATGTTCATATCACCTTCAGCAAAGGAGCCAGGGAAAGCATGAGCCCCCTGGGGAGAGTTCTCTGGAAAGCCTTAGCAAAGCTTTTCTCTGCAACCCGGAATAGATGCATTGCTGAAGCTGAAGTCCGCGGAAGCTGCAAGGGTAATTTTAAGTCATCAAGATGTCATTTCCCTAAATGGGATAACTAGTCCCTTGCTGGTTGGAAATCAAGTGTATTCTTGTCAGGGAGCTTTCGGTGCAGATACTGGTGATGGCCTCGCTGGTGTGAACTGACGCTTTTAGCTCTCATTCTATGAGCACTGGATTTGGATGCACATTTAAAATGGAAAACGCTGTTTAAAATATCTGATAGTCCATTAAAGTTCATCGTTTTGTCATCTTACCATCCCCTCTGGAAAGTAAGTGCTGGGCCGCACTCCTTTTACTCCGACGCAGCACACAAAAGCTGATTATCTGCTCTTGAAGGGCTATGATCTTCCCATCTCCGAATAGGTCACTTTTTAGAAGGCATTGTTCCAATCCGGCTAATTTCAGTCTAATCATTTTTCCCCCTGTCCAATTGTCTAAAAAGGTATCCATTTTGCAACTCTGAATTCTGTTCTGACTTTTTTTATACTTCACTTCTCATCAAGGTGTTTTTTTTTTTTTCCTTTTGCCCTTTTCCAACAGGTATTAGTGTGGTCATATATCTGCATCCATATATTTGAATATGTATTTGTGTGTGTATATTACAAACGTTTTACACATGCATATATTTTATCGTTAAGGAGATTAAAGAAAGTGGATATAGTCATTTGTACCTAAATAGCAGGATTACTGACCAAGCATCTGTGGTACCCCAAGGCTAAGGGGGTTCAGTCCTTAAATCTTCATCTTCTTCCCCATTTGGAATAAGCAGAGCGGAAAATTTTATCTGTAATTAAGGCTTCTCTGAAGTCTGGTGACTTTGCTAAGATTCTCTTTCGCTGCAGTCTGATGTGAGGGTCCAGACCGACCCCACAGATAACGACCTCAGTGAGAGAGGAGCGCTCAAAAGGGCACGTCCCTACATCGAACCAGAAGTATCCTTCTCGCCCCTCTCCTTCCTCACTCTCATACCTTTCAATCACCACTCCCTCCAAGACACTTATGTATCTGTTTCATTATCTATAGACTCAAAATTGACACCACGATGCCTCTGACTGTCCAATTTACCGCCTGCTCCTCCCGTGTCCTTGACGGTTATAACCGTGGGGATCTCTCCTTACTCTGAAACCAGCCAGCTCTGATTCCGCTGTGCCTCTGTATTCTTCACATGCTAACTTGACATTTTATTTGTGTTTGAATATTTTATGGCTTCATTCTGATATTTTTTAGAGTTGGGGTTAATAATTTTTCAGGTCTGTTTCTCCTTCCGTCTCAGAGAACGCCTACACAGAGTAGGTGTTCAATTGGCGTGCTTGTTGGTTCATTGACTAGATCACTGTTTAAAATTTGATGTTTAAATGTCTGATTGTGTTTTTCAATTTTGTGTAACCTTTGATAAAATAGTTCTCCTAGGCAACCAGTTTGGGCCCATCCCTTAAGACGTTGCTCAAGAACAAATTTGTTTTATTTCAAAAAGGCAGACAATATTTGGTTGTAACATTGATAGTCATTAAGACAACATATAACTGCTTTTTTGAAGGTCTGAAAATAAGCATGAATATCCAGGACATGATACATGATTTTGTAAAACATTTCTGTGTAAGATCTTACTTTGTTTCACAAAGTATTGTTTATAGTATAGAAGCCAAACATTACTCAATCATAAAGAAATGTGAAATGTCTCAGTTGGCTGAATGTCACAAAGCCAGCAAATAGCAAACTGGATGGAGAAGCCAAGTTTTCTGACCCCAGGGCTAATGCGGTATTTTCTGTTGGCTGTTTTCTTGCTCCTCCCCTACCAGAATGTTCTCCCGGATGTTGAAGAGTTTTGTGTGTGCCTTCACTTATTTCCCTGGAAATGCAGGGAATTTATTTTGTTTTTATTTAGTTTTGCATTTTAATGTGGCATCTCTGTTTCCAGTGGTAATATAAAAGGTTTTCTCAGAGCAAATGGTTTTTTGTTTTAATCCAATTTGTAGCATGATATTTCGAACAGAGTCCTTCGAATGAAATTTTAAAAGGTTGGCATGTTAGGGCTGACCTTTACACAGAGTGAATCCAACTTGACATTTCCCAGGCTTTAAGATGAGGCTTTTCCATGATTGCTTCCTTTCCTCACTCTCCCCACCTTAATTATTCCTGATCTCTTATACTCAAACTTTGCTTAAGTGGACTCCATTGTACCTACCAGTGGCCTCACAGAAGAGCAGGTCAAAAGCAATTGCCATTACAAAGTGATTGGCTTTTTCTTAGAAGAACCAAGACTTATTGGAAAAGTACTTTTATTGCCTTTCAGTGCAGAAAGTGTTCCCTGCAGAACCCAGCATCTCACCTCACAAAGCAAGCTCTGTAAATACAGTGTCATTGTCAGCAGCTGAGTTCTTGAATTTTTCTAGTGGAACGAAGACGCTAATCATCAAAAGCAGGAGGGGAGTATATCTCTGGCCTGGGCTGAATAAGGTCCTCCCCAGATTTATGTCTAACCACAGCATCAGAGCACAATGTTATTTGGAAATAAGGTCTTTGCAGATGTAACTGGTTAAGATGAGGTCATTGTATGTTAGAGTAGGCGCTAAATTCTATATGGCTGGAGTCCTTATAAGAAGAGGAGAGGACCTGCAGAGATAATGGCAAAGAAGGAAGATGGCCGGGTTATGATGGCTGAAATCAGAGTGATGCAGGTACAGGGCACAGAATGCCCAAAATTGCAGAGACTAAGAGAAAGGCGTGGAGCAGAGTCTCTCTTTGAACCTTCAGAGAAAGGGTGACTTGGCTGACACCTTGATCTTGACCTTCTAGCCTCCAGAACTTTGAAAGAATACTTTCTTATTGTCTTAAGCTCCCTAATTTCTGATAGTTTGTTACAGCATATCTGGGAAACTAGTGTAATCTTCTGCCCTTGAAAGGCTCATGTTTTCTTGGAGGGGACAGCACATCTACAAAACCTAGGACAAGGCCAAGTGTGGCTGGCCCGATTGGTGAAGGGAATCCGTCGATTTGGTGTGGTCGGTGTAGTGATCATGCAGCAATATGACTTAATATGGACTTTGAAAGTGGAACTTAGAAAATTATGAAGAATGGAGGGAGGACACATTCCAGGGAAATGCTGCTGATGCTTCATATTAAATTTGGGGCACTGGGTGGGGTTGGTGGACAGCCCTAGACAAAGAACAGGTTCAGGTTTTTGGATTGTACCATTTAGACACAGTGGGGACATTGAAGGTTTCTAAACCCGGAGGAAATATATTCAGCATCCTTTCACTGATTACTAATAAGCTTACTTTCCCTTGCATTTCTACTATATGAAAAACTATAGGGAAGGCTATGTTGCTTAAAGGGGAAAAAAAGAAGCCCCCACTTTGATTTTTCCCAACACCTTGCTTTGAATGCGTTACTGCCAGTTCTGGTTAGCCTGTTTTAATTTGACACAATCAGTGAGAGCCTAGTGTCCTGTGAAATTGTTTCTCCGAGTTGGCCATTGAGACGCTGATGATTCTGGCTTTTTTTTTTTTTTTTTTAACAGGAAGGACTGGTTTCCTGGCAGGCTCCATCTTGAGGACCTTCTTACAACAGGCTGGGCCGACCTGTAAGCTCTGCTGCTGTGACCCTGTTTGGGGTGAGAATCAAGACTTGTCCCGTGCCCCTGAGCTCTGTGTAAGCTTACATCCCTTCTTCCGGAAAGCGAGCCACTCTTAGACAAGGCTTTATCTTACACTTAAGGACACTATGACAAGTGCTTTCTTCAATCATGATGCAGTGATATTTCCTTTGGTGACAATAGAGCAAA